>APFE030741562.1:132530-226387 GCA_000404065.3 Pinus taeda
CTAGTAGTGGTGATGAACTTGATGATTGATCATGTGTACACTGTAGACTTGTAGTAGGCCAATGGCCTCATAGCTTGCAGCATTTTTTTGGACTTTATAGGCCATTTAGAGCCTCATTTCTTATGTATTTTGCTATTTTGTCGATGATATGTATTGTACTCGGTGCCATTTTGATATATTCACCTTTACATGGTATATAAATGAGCAAACTTTGCATATTTTGTCTCTAATGGCTTGGAATCATGGTTTTACACCTTAAAAATAGTTTTGTTTCATTAAAAATTAATTATTTAATGTATTTTTTTAAAACCGGTTCGTTTAGACCAAACCAGTCCTGGTTAGACCGGTTCCGGTCGGTAAACCGGTTCATTAGGTGGACCGGTCTGGTCACCGGTTCCGGTTTTAAAAACATTGGTTTTCAGGCCTTGACTCAAGGATGTGGATGAAGGTTCTGAATCCCAATAACCAATGACCACTGGCTCGAAGAATGGCGATGGATGATAGGGAGAGATGGAAAATGGTGAGTATGGATTACCTTGGACATGCTACATCAATCACTACCTCTCCAGGAGTACACTTCCTAAACCCTAAAGTCCTTCAGAGGAGGCCTTGTTACCAATATTTTTAGCATGACTCTTAAGGCCCTGACAACTTTCCTACATGGGCACACACAGGGCAAGAACCCATTATCTCCTCAACCCAATCTCCTTCTATTTAGGTCTAACATGCTGGAAATTGTAACTATGTTCGGTCTTCATAATGGCCTATATAATCATGACATTGTATATTTTGTATAAAGAAAGAAAAAGAAAGAAAATAAAATTTTATTTTTATGTAAAGCATTGGTTTCATGCTCATGTTTAGGTCAAAAGCATGTTCTTCGTGCTTATAGGTCTTTTTAGGATAAAGAAGAAAGTATGTCATGTATTATAGTCCCATTTAGACCCATTGTAACAAAGAAAAATATTTATTTTGTCAAGAAAAAGCCATTTATTTCTTCAAGTCCAAGTCGGCCCCAGTGAAGGACAAGTTGGCCTAATGGAGGGTTATTCGACCCCTCAAGTGGGCTATAAATATAAGGAACTCAACCTCATTTGACACACTCAATCATCACGAGTTTGATCTGCAATAAAGAAGGAGGAAAATAGCTATGTTGCAGGAAACGTGGGGCAGGAGGGCGTTTTTGTACGGAAATGCTGAAACACGTTTGGTACGGCCCTTAAACGCGTTTCAGGCCGTACTGCCACGTTTCACGAAATGGAAACGTGGCCAGTACGGCCTGAAACACGTTTCACGGCCGTACGACTCACGTTTCAGCATTTACTTGTTTTTTTTTATTTTTTATTGTTTTCTAATCTATTTTTACGTTAGCCTAGTGACTTCTTGTTGCTTCTAGATGCGTGTCTAAAGTTATAAAAGTGAAATTTTGCCCTAGTGTTGATATGCAGTTCATCAGGAAGTTTGAGGGATATGCAGTTCATGGTAATGTTAAATTCTTAAAGTAAAAGTGATATTCTCCTTTATTTTTCATTTTCATCCTTTTACTTAAATTTTTAACATTACCATGAAATGACTCAGGATGTTTGAGAATGGTTTCGCCCTCATTGGATTTCATATGGAGAAAGTAGAATTTTAGATCTCACTCAAAATCCAGAAGACTTGTTTGTTTTTCAGGATTTCAGGATTGGAGGGATTGCAATGTTTCCATTGGATTTTATCATGTACTAGGGTATGGAACTTGTATTTAATCAAGAGAACCAAGCCCTCTACACAGGGGAAACTCCCAATAATCAAGATCATGTAGGGTACTAGGGTATGAAATGTGTATTTAATCAAGAGCACTAAGGTCGTTCGATTATGTAGGAGGAAACTCCCAATACAACAGTGGTCCTTCTAAAGAATGGGATGTGGATGCAGAAAATCCTGATTTGGATCTCTCTCTTGCAGCCTTATAGTCTTTATTGTACTTGCAGCTTCATATATTAATATAAATAAAGGCTGATTTTGAGATTTGGATATATAATAAAGGTTGCTTTTGGATATTCCGATATTTTTATTTTCATTATGTGATCATTCATGAGTAAATGTGATGTAAATTAAATCTTAATGTTTAAGTGTAATAAATTATAATGTATCATTTATGCTTTATGATTGCACATATATATATATATATTCGCATTTCCCCGTTTCCAAAATTCGTGTTTCGTATCGCTTCCTGTTTCGGAAACTCGTACCCGTTTCCCCGTTTCGTGCAACTTAGCCTTGAGGCATCACGTAAAGCACTTGGTTAGTACATGTAATCAGATGAAGTCGGTGGAAGAGGGCGGCAATTGCATAAGAAGAGTTATTTATCTGAGTGCACAGAGACCAAGTGGAGGGGGGGAAGAAATTGGGAGAGTTGTTTCCGAAGGGATTGAGAAGGAAATTATAGCAGAGTCATAGACAGAGTGAGGATCACTAAGCCTTGGTTGTTCTTGATGCTTTTGGGCACGGGGGCCAAAGTGCTCAAATTATGAAGTATTTTGGAGTTGGGTACCGAGGTTGTGCCCAGTTTGGCAGGGAGGTATTGGTGATTGTTGGTAACAAGAGCAAATTTGGAGCTACATCAAATCAGAATCGACTTCAAACACGGAAACTAGGTATGTATGAGTGAATTAAATTGATAAATTCACGTTTAAATTGCAATTGTTAAATTCTGGTAGGATTTAGGGATTTAATTCTAGTTAAGTCATCTTTGATATCGTCAAATGCTGTCAATTGGGGGTTTGTTTTGGTAAGGGTATTACACTAGTGTCGGTCTTCATAATTGTATTTGAGTCACAATGTAATGTATTTGTCAAAAGAAAGAAAAATAAATTTTATTGACTTATTAAAGCATGGGTTTCATGCTTGGGTCAATTGTTTTTAGGTTAAAGCCTCCATTTTAGGCTTCTAGAGTTTATGTCAACTATCAAGTGTCCTTGTCTTGGTCAATATGTAGAAGACCCTTCTTGGGCTTCATCTATCAAAGAAGAAATTTATTTTGATGTAAATTAGGTCATTTAGGCAGTTGTTGGGGACAAAAAAAAGGTGTGAAATTCAAGAAGGAAGAAAAAAACTCTGGCGAAGGAGACGAAGGTCGTTATCCAGCATAAGAAGTCGAAATTCTCTCTCTTTATCTCACACGTGCGAAGTTGTTGGGTTGCTAGAAGGGTCGAAGTTGCAGAACTGTAGCTGGGCCGAAATTCTAGAGTAGCTAGGGGACCGAAATTCTAGGTTGCTGCTAGGATGAAGTTGTTGGACAAGAAGAGACTACTGAAGCTTGTTGAATCATACTAGAAGGTTGACTTGGTGGAGAAGGAAGGTCTTTTGTTTAGGTTTAAGGTCTTGGTCTATCTCAATTTGATTAGTAGAAGAGTTTGACTGGGTTTTCCTTCCTACATCTGGCATCCCTGATCTTCATGTTTTGACTTGATGATTTCTTAATGAAAATAAGATAAAAGAAGATATAAGAATACAACAATACACAAGTAATTATTAAAATAAGAAAATGTTTCTTCCTTTCTGATTTTCTACCACTGCCAAAGTTGTGGTAGTAGATGAAGAATGGAAGAACAAAGTAAAAGCATGTGGCAAGAAGACTCATGTTGAGAAGTATTAGATGAGTTCTAAATGCAGAGGGAGTAGACAGATCAACTAGATCGAAGTATGCCTTGATCTATGCCAAAAAGAAGTCGGCTAAAGATGGCTAGAAGTACAAAGCGAAGGATTACCTCAGTAAGAGTGAGAAGACTATGAAGTCAGGCACCTCGTGCATGGTAGTCTCGAATTGATGGCTATTTGGTTCTACAAAGAGCGATGTTGATCTATTGCTGAAGATGAGCCCGTGATTTTGATGATCTATTTCTGATTGAGGCTAAGGATCTCTTTGTCCAGTTTAAGAGGGAGCTAATTTTTGAATTTGAAATGAAGGATCTAGGTCTAATGCATTATGAGAAGCTTGATGAAGTCTTTGTTAAGATCCTTCAGAAAATTTGGCATGATGAACTGCAAGTCCTTGGACACTCCCATGGTGACAAAATTGAAGAAGTTGCGAGACACTGACTCTAATCCTGCCATGTATCGTCAACTGATTGGCTCGTTGAACTATCAGAGACCTGATATTTGCTATACCGTGAACACCTTAAATCAATTCATGGTCGAGCCTTGACGTGTGCATTGGATTGCAAATGCATGGATTTATAGATTCTAAATGGACCCTCATAATTTTTTACCTAATTTTGCGACTCAATATGATCTAGTAGACCAAGTGATCTGTAATAAAATAATTTAGCCAAATAGCTTAAATTATTTCCAAATCACTTTTACAATAAACTCGACTAAAACATTAGGACTCACCTAAGACCTTGTCAATACATTCCACCGTAGCTTTGGGGCGAGGCTAGAGGGAAAAAATCTGCTGATCATTCGTGTTTGCAATCCTCCAATCCTGAAATCCTGAAAAAACTGATAAGTCTGCTGGATTTTGAATGAAATCTAAAATTCTACTTTCTCCATATGAAATCCAATGAGGCCGAAACCACTCTCAAACATCCTTAGTCATGTCATGGTAATGTTAAAAATTTATGTAAAAGGATGAAAATGAAGATTAAGGAGAATGTCACTTTTACTTTAAGAATTTAACATTACCATGAAATTTGAATAGCATATCAATAGTAGAGAGCATTTGAGTGTGTTAAATAGGGTTTGGGAGGCGGAAATGGACCCAAAATAACATTTAATTAATTCATAAAACACATTGGAGTCCAAACCAATCAGCAAACACTTCAAAATTTCATTAAAAAAATGTCAAATCGCTATTTTGATGGGTTTACAAGCCGCTGGTTATGACTCGGCCAAGTCAATATGGAAACGGCCGAGTTGGCCGAGTCAGCCATGACTCGGCCGAGTCATGGCTGACTCGGCCTACTGAACCGTTTCCTCCACCGAGTCACATTTCTGGGCAATGAAACGGATCAACTCGGCCATTTCCGTTTCGAATCGGCCGAATTTTAAACCTATGCTTTTGATAACTGGCATTAAGTAATAAGATCATTGATAATCTTGTTGTGGAATCATCATTGGCATTTATCTTGTTGAAATATCTTGGAAGATTTCTAATGGTCTCAAGTAACTGTTCTTGGCATCTTGTATTGAAAATCATTGGCCAATTGTTAAGTGGATAAGTGATCTAGATTTCCTAAATTTTTATCATTATTATCACTTATCGGTCAATATCTTTGTGGAATTATTGTGAGAAGATCTCTTGTTTATTGTTGGCGCTTGTATCATTGAGAACTTGGTCTTCTTTAAGATTGTCTTTCAATATATATTGTTAAGAAATCTTGTTATAAGATAATCAACATCAAGTACTTGAATCACATAAACAATCTTACCTTAAGAATCACTCAAGATCCTTGCATATCATTCTAAGCTAGTCTTGCACCTAATAATTTACCTCCAAGCATAATCTTGGTTGATAGACTTTAGGGCCACCCTTTCTCAATTTAGCTTGAAGTATTTAGCACCTCTTTAGTGGTTAACATGGTGACCTTGTAGTTGTCAGAGCCAAAGTCTATGCAGTGCCAGAGGCATCAGGTGGTTGGAACATAGGGGGAGGTATCATTAATGAAGCCTCTGCTTGCTTGCAATTGGCTTCCATCCCATAACCTACTCTAGAGACGAGGTCCAAAACAGTGAAGAAGAAGGTTACATTTAGAATAGGCATCTAACTTAAAATCAACTAAGATTTTGCATTTCACCTAGCTCGTAGGACTTGCACTTCATCTAGGTTAGTGAAGCATCCAAGCAGCGATTGTTCATCCGGTTACTTGGCATCTAATTAATAATAAGCAAGAATTCAACTCCATAAGGCACTAGTCTCACATTCAAATTTACTCTAATATTTAAGTCTTGCTAAAATTAACCAAGTAGCTAGGCCATTCAATCATGTCTCCCGAACTTGTTGGTTGTCAACAAGCCCTTCATCTTCACATTTCATAGGGGCTACCCCCCATAGCCTATTGTTCGGAAACAGCTAGAATGGAGAGGTCGGGGATCAAAGTGACAGCCCCCGACCTGAGTCGTTGTCGCACCTTGCTTTTACAATCTGAGCGACAACATTTTTTGGCACCGTTGTCAGGGACCAATTTATTGGACCTTGGCTTTGTGACATTTGTCTTAATCATCTCCATCTTTGCATTATCTCATCATTCCTTATCCCATCAACGCCACATTTTCTGGCGTCATTACATCTCTTCATCTTTTCATCACCTTATCTTTTCTCCTCTCACTAATCTTTTCATCTTCTCTATCCACACCTTTAGCACTTGGACATTTCAGTTGGTTTCCTGTTTGGGTCGCAACTCCATTGATTCGTCCATTCACAAAAGCTTACACTAGAAGAAATCTCGATAGCTTGGTCAACCTCGCTCTCAGAACTTAGTCGAACAAATTGCATTCTAGCAAACATTCATTTTCTCGGACAAGAAGCCCTCCTTAGCATCCATCTGTTTTTTCCTGACTAACTTTTTGGTTTTTGCCTTTTGGATCTTGGAGTTAGATTCATGTTCAAGTGGCGACTCCACTTCTTTCATTTTTACAAGAATTTCTACTAGAAGATTGCTTCTTGTGGATCTCTTGTTTTTCTTGAACAAGGATCTCTTGGTTTCTTTTTCCCTTGAAGCAAGTCATCATGGATGACTTGTTCGCCCCTTTGCGTTTTACTAACATTCCTCGTGATATTTCGGAAAGGGCTATTGACAGATTACCTTGTTTCACGGGTAATGATGCAACCACTGCTACAGATCATATCAAAAGGTTCACAACTTTTCTGGCAAAATATGCTCATGCAACTGCATACAATCATGAAGACGTCAAGATGCATCTCTTTGTCCTTTCTTTGGAAGGTGATGATAGAAATTGGTTCTACAATTTTCCTGATAGTTCTTTTGATTCCTTACAAGACATCGTCAATGATTTCAAAAATAAATATGGGGATCAAAAGGATTCACCTTGTGCCTCTAATACAATGAAGGAGGATGAAAGTGATCATGTGAAGGACCCAAATATCATAGAAAGGTGTCAAGAAAATGTGCCATATTACAGAGATTGTGACCATTCTCATGACGAATCCACTTGTTTCATTGCAAGAAGAATCTGTGATAGTGGAAGGGCAGGGACGAAGGATCAAATCAATATTGATGATGAGAAGCAAAATGATCAGTGTCTTATCAAGGAATTAAAGCAAATGATTAAAGACATTCAATCCAGTCAAGCACAGTTGATAAATACCATGGAACTTAATCAAGAGAGAGCGATAGCAGATCACGCCAAGAATATGAGAGCCATGTACACCAAATTGTTAACCATAGAAGAAAAACATGATGAAGACCTAAAAATCATGGAAGCAAATCATAAGGAGGAAATGAGTTATATTCAAGAAAATCATGATGAATTGATAAAGGGCATGAAAGCTAATCAGGTATCTCTTCAGAACAAGTTACAAGTAATGGAAGTTACTCAGTATAATCAAAGATTCACCTTTCAGGATTTTATGGATACCATGGAAGAAATTATACCAGGGAAATCGATGTTATAAAGGATGAACATGCTAATCAAATGAATGCCATGAGAATTAAGCAAAACACTCTACAGAATAAGTTGCAGATAATGGAAAAATCATAGGTTCAGGAACTCCAGCCAAGACCAAAAGGTCCAGAGCATGAGCCTCTCAACTCACTAAAGCGACCTTCAACTTATTATGAAGAAGTTATTGATTCCAGTGAGAAATGGTTAAATGAAGATGATCCAGGCAGGAAGGGAGCTGAAGGAAATCAGATTGCTGCTTGCAAGATTCATCCAGTGGTTTTGACAGAGCAACGTCATGAAAATAAATAAGATCATGTCACAGAAGTCTTGGACGTTCCAAATTTTCCATATGAGCGTTTTTCGGATCAAGAAGGAGGTTGTGCGCCGACCACATCATCATCAACATCACATCCTGCCGAGATCAAACGTAAAAAGCGAAAGAGAAGAAAGAAGAGGTTTGAAGCATCTAATGGTCGGGAACATCTTGATATTCGAATAAGACAGAGTCCTTCGATATGCAGGATCGGGCATGGCACATCCAAGAAGCAAACCACAAACTTGTCGGAAAGTCAACAGATGCTCAGTACGCACTATGTTGAAGACATTTGATGCCATAGGGCATCCTTTGTATAGTATCTCTAACCCTACTCCATTTCATTGTTGTCATTAGTTAATTTCCTTTTTATGCACTTGTGTTTTATGTCTTTACATTTCAGTTTGATAGAGTAGATTTTTTCTATTCCAACAGATATTCTATTACTATATATGCATGATGATTTCAATTTTGAATGGATATCTATTTGATGGACTTCTGTTATCTTGGGTATAGGATTCTCGATTCTCACATTGCTCCATCGAAGCAACGTGTTCCCATATAGAGCCAGATGTTGCACCCATTTTTCCAACATTCCAAGGAAGCAGAATCCAAAGACTTGAAGGAATTCTTTGCAAAGTTCAAAATCATCAGCCAGTAATTCTTATGTCATTGTAAACCCATTCTACAAATTTGTAATGTGAATGATGTTAGTACAATCGTTAATTATGTAACAACCTAGGTAAGCCTATGATTTTGGCGATGAATTTCATCCTAGGGGGTTTTTTGTCTCGACTCTCACTAATTATCTGTGTTTCTAAACAAGGATGATCATCAAAGTTTTTCCCTCCATCCTCGCCCCAAAGCTAGAGTGGAATTTATTGACAAGGTCTTAGGTGAGTCCTAGTGTTTTAGTCAAGTCTATTGTAACGCAATTTGGGAATAATTTAAGCTATTTGTCTAAATTATTTTATTACAGATCACTTGATCTACTAAATCATATTGAGTCATACAATCAGGTAAAAAATTATGAGGGTCTATAACAAATGGGTATTCCCCCTTTGAGGGTTGAATTATTGTAATATCTGATGTAAAAATATTTAAAGCATGTTCCCTCATACTTCGACACCATGGCTAAAATATTTGAAGGTGGAAAAATAATTAATCCCCTCATCAGTCAATTAATTAACTTTTCTGGCAAAAATAAAATTAAATCCTTGACCAGAAAATTAATTAATTTAGAGTCAAAATTTAAATGTTAGAGAAATTAATTTCTCCAAGTGGAAAAATTCGTGGGTCTAAAAGAAATTAATTTTTGGAGGTCCCCCACCAAGGGAATATTGGAAATTTCAAGAAAATTTGGACCCTTAGACTTTAGTGGTTAAGTCAAAGTCTATTTTTTGAAGAAATTTGTTCAAAATGATTATTTTTGAACTAATAAAAAATCATTTTAATGAAAATTTCGAAAAATCCTCAAAAATAAATATTTTTTTATGGCCGAAATTAAAAGTTGGCCAAGAATTTATCAACAATCGAGATTATTTTAACGGGGATCAAGCCAACTAGCCATTATTTTCCATTTAGAACAATTTCTCTATAAATATAAGGCATTTTCCTTCTATTTGATCAAGATGATCTTGGGTCGGATGTAACTTTGTAACTGTTGGTGTGAAGCCATTGTTCTACTAAGAACATTTCAATCTCATAATAAAAGACTTTGGGGTATAGTTCATAGTGTCTTTGTCTCATTGATCTGTGATATGTGTTGGGAATGAGGTTTCCTATATTGTGCTTCAATATTATCTGCATCGTTATTTCACTTGTAGATGATAGGAACATTATATTGGTAAGTTTTGGGCTTATCTTAGGTGATCTAATTCATTGTATGTTCTAACAATTTTTCTTAAGAAAATATATAGAGTTTGCAGATTCCCCGGCCCTTGGGCTCCAAGTTCACAGACGGTGGGCACAGGCATAGTTTTAAAAAACGGCCGTTTCGAAACGGCAATGGCCGAGTTGGTCCGTTCCATTGCCCTCCGGAGTGACTCAGTACAAAAAACAGCTCGGTTGGCCGAGTCAACCATGACTCGGCCGAGTCACAAAAAACGGCCCGTAACCCACTAAAACAGCGATTTAACATTATTTTAATGAAATTTTAATGGTTTGCTGATCGGTTTGGACTTCAAGGTGTTTTATGAATTAGCTAAATGTTATTTGGGGTCCATTTCCCCCTCCCAAACCCTATTTAACACACTCAAATGCTCTCTACTATTGATATGCTATTCAAATTTCATGGTAATGTTAAATTCTTAAAGTAAAAATGACATTCTCCTTAATCTTCATTTTCATCCTTTTACTTAAATTTTTAACATTACCATGAAATGACTCAGGATGTTTGAGAGTGGTTTCGGCCTCATTGGATTTCATATGGAGAAAGTAGAATTTTAGATTTCATTCAAAATCCAGCAAACATATCAGTTTTTCAGGATTTCAGGATTGGAGGATTGCAATGTTTCCATTGAATTTTGTCATGTATTGGGGTATGGAACTCGTATTTAATCAAGGGCACCAATCCCTCTATGTACCTTGATGTTAGTGACATTGGTTGTCGAACTCCTCTGGGATTCGCTCCCAAACCAGGAGCTTCTGAAAATGTCGCTCCCACTCCCGTTTTCACCCCTGCTCCCAAGTAACACAAAGAAGAGAAACCGTTTGGATCAAAAACGGTTAAATGATCTAGTTTATGTCCAATACAACCTCTGGCTCAGATGAAACCATTTGCTGAACAAAAGACCTAATTCAGATCCCATTGTGTTGGAAGACATTGATCCAACATCAGATTGGGTAGTGGAGAGTCGTCTAGCAGAGTTTGATCCTGATGAGGATCTTGATTTAGATTTAGATATCGAGACATCAGTTGAACTTGAACATGTTGTTCAGTTGAATGCAAATCCCAATCCACCAGCCTCAGTCTCACAGCCAGCAAGGACTCCAGTTGTAGGTGCTTCCTTTGCTCAGCCACGAAAGAAGTGCAGCCGCATATCTACTCTATCTCAGCTTGCATCTACTGCAATTGCACAGCTTGCTAGTGGTACCACTTCTACAGCTGCAATTGGAGATGATGATGATGAGGAGGAGGAGTCATGGGGCCCCCTGTCTGACTCTGATGATGATCCAGAGATTGATCGACATGATCTTGGCTCCTCTGGCAGTAGCTACTAGCCAGTAGTTGTAGTACTAGTACTGGAGTCTGGTCACAGTTTACTTTTGTTGTAGAGGCCATTTCTAGCCTCCTTGGTTATGTGTTTTTTGTTTTGAGTCTTTGATCATGTATGACAGTTGACTATGTATTGCCATTGGGTACCATTTTGATATAATGGATTGGTTCATGAGCCTACTTTGATCATATGTTGTCTTCCATCTATATTATAATGCTGTGTGTTTGGAAACATGAATGAAAATCTTTAAAATTATGTTTTTTATAAAAAAATAAATATTTAATGTATTTTTTACAACAACCAAGTCATTGAAATCGAGTTGGCCGAGTCATTACCGTTTCAGAGTCGGAGTCGGAGTCGATCCTCGGCCGAGTCGGAGTCGGAGTCGGAGTTTTAAAACTATGGGCACAGGCTAACCTTGTTTGGACTTCGAATATTTTATATGATTTTATTACTTCGCTAATGTTGTGGTTAACATCTATTTTTCGAAATACATCTAGCCATTGTCAAAATTTCATTAAAAAAAAATTATTCTCCAAAAATATTTCAAGCATTGTATACTTGTATAATAATTTTTTGTAAATAAATTTTATTTTCTAACCCTTGTTTTGTAGTTAGGGTTTTAAATATTTTTTGTATGTATTGGGGTTTTTGGGCACTTCATTTTTCATTTGCGCAGGTGAGTTTCAAGATAGATCTGAAAATTTGGAAGGGTTTAAAGGGTTTCTAGCCTAGGAATATTTTCGTAAGGGTTTCTACAAGTGGATCTAGGCCTAGGAAGGCAAGATCCATCCTCCTTTTCTCCTCCAAGGTCAATGCTCAAGCCCAAGGAGAAGACGTCAACCTTCAAGGAAGTTTTTTGTGATAATTTGTGGAGAAATTTCAAGATCCTAAGTAAAATTTTGATTTTTGCGGGGGTTTGATAAAGTTTGTGGCCTTCTTAGCCTAGCATGACATCCATTACCCTAGCTGCAGCTCTTTTCTTTCCTTCTGGCTGATCCGCCGTCCCTGTTTGACTTCCAAACCCTCATTGTGGCCCTCATCCTCATGCCATCAGCCCTTAAGGGAATTTTCCCTTGAATCGCAGGCCTAGTAGCCTTATCGTCCTTCACAGCAAGCCTTGTTGATCCTACCCTTGCCTTCGCTGGCCTGAGAGAGGCCTCTCTTCCTCCTTGGCCTGGTTCCTCTTTCCGTGGCACCTTTCCTCACCTCTACCCTCATTTCTCATTGCCGCAGGCCTTTAGGCTTCCCTCCTTCTCCCGACATCCTTATTCAACCCAAAGGCAACCTCTAAGAGGCCTGTTGTAGGTGTCGCAACCCTCCTCCTAGCCTTTTTGCTTCATATCAAATCTCTGCTTTGGGCTACAAATTTGATTTAGGCACTAACAGTTGATGGTTACAGTGATACACAAGGAATTTCTTGATCTAACACTTATGATTGCAGAAGTTATAGTCCATTGAAAGATTTTTGGGCAAGCAAACAAGCCACAGACGCTCATTGGTTTGATTCCTTAAACCTTGCTCCTTCACTGATTAAATTTGCAGCATCTAGTCATTTTGATAGCAGTAGTAAAATCTCATGCTAAGTGCCCTAAAAATAGTAAATACCTAACAAGTCACCTAATACACTTATAAGTTATTTTCATCAATAAGGCATTTTCTGTTTGGCTCTCTTTATGAAAATTGAATGACCGTCATACTGCTTTTAAGGTCTGATCATAATTCACAGTGGCATCATAAAAGGTCTTAGGCTCATCTAGGATTGGCTTCCCCTTGCATATGGTTCACTGTTTGTGTTGGCAAGGAGATTGCTTTTGAGCTGTCCTCTAATTTCTCGTTTGTTTCCTTATTCATCTCATGCATATGCTCTCATAAACGTTTCATGTGTTGCATTCTGGAAGTGCTCTCAATAAGTGAATTACAAGTAAATTTGACAATTTGGTTCACTGCTGATATAAACATTGGGTATAATTTACTTAAGGTATTCTGAATATCATTTGAACATAAATAATCTTACTGTTGTCATAAACTTCTATTGCTTGGATAACATTGTTTATGCTCCAATAGTTCATTGTCACGGAAATTTGTTTGAGGTGCTTTCATTGTCTAGCATTAGTAACATTGATAAGAACACTAACTTTTGCTTGTTTCTTGTTGTGAAAATTTCTGAATCTTTAAAATCAGAAATCCTCCTGCAGTCACTGGTTTAGCATCTCCTACTTGTTATTTCATTCAACAAGTTATTTAGCTTCTTAAACAGTGATGAAAACACTACTGCAGACTACACTGACATACAGATCACAAACTGAAACAATAGATGAGACAAACACACAAGGGACACCGTTATTTTTGGATAACACGTCCCGGAAAAACTCAACTTGGGAAAACCAGTGCAGCAGATAGAGGTTTTGTATTATTATGCAAGCAAAATCTGAGTACAACAAATTGTCTCTCACACCAGCTAATCTTACAGAAAAATCATGGCAACAAGAAATACATTTGAGGGTTTACCTCGCTCCCCAAAGTCACAGCTGATCCAATGAGTGATCTAACACCCTTCTGCTGGATCGATTTGTTGGATCAAGGTTGCGGGGGAGCGCCCCACCCCCCTTGATCCCGCTCCCAATCCGCGCTCTGGTCGAGAGCGTGCTCCCGACCCAAAACAACCGCTCTCGGTTTTTTTTGGGATCAATAGAGGGAGTGTTGCTCCCGTCGCAACGAAAGCGATTTTTCCAACCGAGGAGCGGTCGAGGAGCGATCATTCCCTACTGCTCCCCAGTTGGAAAAATCGCTCCCGACCGGCGGAGAGCGACACCCGCACGGTCAAGAGAGAGACGGCGGCGACAACGTGGAGAGAGGGAAGGGGAGGGAAAAAGGGAGAGAGGGAAGGAGGGGGGGGAATAAATAAACCCTCTCCCTTCCCATTATTCACTTCATCCTGAGTGAGAGAAAGCAAGAGAGATTTTGAAGCAAGGAGAGGAGCTTGGTGAGAGAGGAGCTTGGAAGAGTTTGAAGATCTTGCAAGGGGGGATTGGAGGCCAAAGAGGTAGGATCTACACTCTAAAAAAGCAATTTTTTTTATGTTCATTGCTAAATAAATAAATTTCTCTATTTTCCATTCCCATTCCCATTCCAATTTTTTGCGGATTCAAAACTTCAAATTGCAAACATCATGGTTATATTGCTTGGCATCTTCTTCTTCTTGGTTCCTTTTTTAGTTATTATGGTGTTGGAGAGTAGAAAAATGAGGGTTGAAAATGAAAAAGGGGATGAAGAAGTGGGTTATAGTGGATTTGATGAAAACCCCGGAGAGAAGTACCTTGGCAAGAAGAAGCTGGAGGAGAGTGAACATGAGTCAGCTCAAAAAACTAAACAACACCAAACCCCGTTGTGGAAATATGTTACTAGGCCTGAAGCAGGGAAAGCGGGTGGAACCACTAAATTTCACTCCCCCATTGCAACAATAATTACACAAGTACTCGTGCCAAAAAGCACCTCTGCGGGAAAAGGCCATGGGATGAAGATAAACAAATAGGAATCAAAACTTGTACAGGTGTGTCAGCAACAAATAGAGCCAAATACATAAGGGAAGAGGAGGAAGCCCAATATAAATCTAAAATATCAAAGGGTTTCTTTGAACCAAGCTCACAATCACATGCACAAAGAACTCCATCAGCATCCTCCCATGGCAGTGTATATGGAGGCACAGGGTCACCAAACATCTCTTTAAGGCATAGAACCATATCAGATTTCCTTGATGAAGGGTGTAGGAATGATGTGGATTCCAAAGTTTACCAGTTTCTCTATGCATGTTGGATACCAATCAATGTTCTTCCCTCACCCTATTGGCATGAAATGGATTCTGCCATAAATGATGCCCGTAAAGGATACAAGAGCCTTGGGTATGACAAGGCTAGAACCGTTGGACTTGATCATGAAAAATCAAAAATATCACATTCTTTGAGTAGAATGACAAATTCTTGGACTTAGCATGGGGTGTCCATTGTATCTAATGGATGGACAAATGTAAAAGGCAAGCCATTGAAAAGTGTTCTTGTTGTGTCTGTTAGTGATGCCATCTTTCTTTCAGCATATGATTACTCAGACAAGTTCAAGACTGGCATCAACATTGCAAAACCATTACTTGAAACAATTGAACGTATTGGGCCATACAATGTCATCCAAGTCATCACTAATAATGCTCCTAATTGTGAGGCAGTGGGAGCAATTATTGAGGATAAATACCCCAACATATTTTGGTATGGGTGTTTGGTTCACACAATGAACCTTTTGATGCATGATATTATTAAGAACAGAAACCAACAATACAAATGGATTGATGATTTGTACAAGAGGCAAAGAAATGATAAAACTTATTACAAATCATAACAATACCCATGGCCTTTTCCGCAATCACTCAAGATTGGAGTTGTTGAAGATTGTGAAGACTAGATTTGTTAGCTATTACCTCACCTTTAGGTGCCTTTTGAAGGTAAGAGAGTCATTGGCTAGCATAGTATCAAGTCCACACTAGCAGGTATTAAAGGAAAGAGCTACAAATGCAACTAACAAGCAAGGTTTTGAACAGGTGGAGGAGACCGCTCTTGATGGTCAATTTTGGGCACGTGTAAGGCAAGTATTGGAATTCACCAAGCCCATTTATCACATGATTCGTTTTGCAAATACAGATAAACCAGTGATTGCGGAGGTGTATGAGCAGATAGATACCATGTTGGGGCAAATAAAAGATATTGTTTAGAAAGATGATCCCAACTTGTATACACTGATTCACAATTGTGTGTGTACACGGTGGAATAAACTTAATGCTCCACTACATGCCTTGGCATATATCCTTATGCCAAAATACTACTCTGCATCTTGGTTGGGCCAACCTGCACCTAGGGGTGGGGTTAGGGTCAAACCCCATATAGATGAAGAGTTATCTACAGGATATTTGCAAGCATTAGACAAGTTGATACCTGATAGGGGGGAATGTGCTAATCTACATCTTGAATTAGGCAAATACCTCAGTTGCACTAGTTTATTTGGTTCCTTCCATGCAATGGAAGATAGAGACAGATTTGATGTTGTCACATGGTGGAAGCATATGGCGGCCAGGGACTTTTGCCAAAATTGACAAAAAAAGTTCTCTCGCAAGTTGTAAATACTTCTTCTGCAGAGAGGTGTTGGAGCACCTACAGCTTCATACATAATGTGAGAAGAAACAGACTCAATGAAAACTAGGTAGAAAGCTTGGTTTATGTGCACTACAACTTGAGGTTGTTGAGTTATTTCTGTGATCAGGCTTATGAGGATCCAACATATAAAATTTGGGACAACCACCCAGAGGACGATAATTTGGAGAATAACACTATACATCTTGAAGAACTGGAAGCAGAACTTATGAGAGAGGAAGATGAAGCAACAACCATGCCATCCCCACCATCCAGTAGCAGCGCTCGAGTTCCGAGTCTAGTTCATTTGATGTCGTCGCCTCCATGTACAGCCTCACGTGGAGGCCATGTGCCTTCTGGTTCTGGTCATGGGTCTGTGCGAGAGGAGACTCCTAGAAGACCACCACGACCTACTCAGAAATTAGACATTATTCGTGGTGGCAAGAGGAAGCAATAGATGATAGATTTACTTGTCTTTTCTAGTTTCTGGTAGTTTTAATAATTGTTGACTCTTTCATATTTATTAAGATATTTTTTGTAAACGATATATGACAATTTAAGTTTGAAGTTTGAAGTTGGCAATTATAACTCATTAGTAATGAATTATGAATATGATGCTTCGTGAAAGTTGAAAGTTGTTTCATTTCATTTTATAACATTTCATTTCATGTTAGATATTATTTGCTGTAATGGTTACACTTAGCTTACAACTTTGGTGGTCAATGATGATAAATGTTTATTGAATTTTGAAAGCTTGAAACTTTAAGATTGATGAATCATGAATCATGATTCATGAGACCCAATATGTTGTATGTTATGAACTTGTGGACGTGGTTGATGACGATTATAACTTCTAGATGATTTTTGTTATATGGTTCAATCTATGTTTTTTATATCTAATTCATCATTTTACATTTTTTTGTTGACATATATGCATCAAAATATAAAAAACATATATATATATATATATATATATATATATATATATATGGATATATATATTATATAAAAAACGCTCTAGGATTCACTCCCAAATCGGGAGCTTCTGAAAATGTCGCTTCCGCTCCCAAGTAACCCTGTGTTGGATGAAGACTGTTGTTCAGCCCCCCTGGCTCAGAACCTCGCTCCTCCAGCAAAATCTCGAACTACTGACGAATACTCTACACTGCCACTGCAAGAGCCCCTCTGGACTGCGTCAACTCTGCGTGAGCCCCTCCTGAGTTGCATAGGCCTTTGCGCTACCTCCCTGATGCTCAAGCAACCTCTCTGCTACGTACTCTTTGGCTCAGAACTTCCTCTCCGATCCAAATCTCTGCGTTTTCCCCTCCTACTACAACTCAGGTCACTTGTTCGATTTTCTCAGCAAACCATGCCCCAAAAAAATCGAACTGATTGATCAACTTGATGTATCTCCAACTGACCCTCAAGCTTCCTCTTATACTTTTCCTATTGATGAATCAACGGCCAAGATTAAGTCCCTAATCAACGACTAAGATTAAACCAATGTTGCACAAATTTCCAGTACATGGGTACTTTGGATACGTGGGAATGAATATCCGGTAAGGATAGAAGCTTTGCCCAAATTTACAAGAAACATCAAGTTGGGAGCAGCAATAATATAATATATTAAAAATTAAAATTTAATATATATTACTCTTTTTTAAAGTGTAAAGATTAAATGTACATATCAAATTAAATTTTTAAATGACTCATCATTCAAGAGGCAACCATAAAAAGTTAAAACCAAAACTAAAAGCCACCTAAAATCATATTGATGTTCATACTAGAAAAAAACTTTAAAAGGCAAAAGCCTAAAGTAGTACATAATTCAAAATGCCCAATAGCCAAAATATTGCAACAAAAAGACAAAGCTTATGATCATATAGTACGATCTTCAACATCAAGGAGATCCATATAAGCTTCAGTGTCACTGGGTACTGGATAAACGTCGTCATCATCATCATCATCATCATCAAATGCAACAATGTCATCTAAAGGTATGCCAACCAATCCTGCAAGGATTGTCATCATCATCACCAATTTGGGCAGCATCTTCAGCGTTCACATCCCATCGTACCGCTGGTTCTTCTAAATATTCAAGTAGCTTCCTTGAACAAAGTCGAAGACTACTATGCACATAAACAAGTTTCTCTGCTCTCTTAGAGGTAAGTTTATTCCTCCTAACAGTGTATGAAACTATAAGTGGACCAATTCCTTTCAGCAATTGTGGAACTAGCAATCTAAGATATCAAGCATGAAGCAAGATTTTGGAGCTCTGGGAACTGGCCCCCATACATTCTCCACCATCCAAGGGGTTTCTTTTGAGCAGAATGCTTGATGTCCCTCTTTGCATCTTTGGCTGAATAAAGGAGGGCTTAATGTACCAAAAGCAATAAATTGCTCCCGTATCACACTTGCTTCATCAATAGTATACATCTTAGTTATAGCATCAAGAAACCCTTGTTTTACCTCTTCATCATCAATAGGAAGAAATCTATTTGGTCTTTCCATATACCACTTTGGATTAAGGGCATATGCAACGATGTGAAGGGAGGTATTGAGTTTAAGCCATCTTTTCGTTATCAACTTGTGGATTTCATGGAAAAAACTCCAAAGAAGGGTTTCTTTAGCGAATGATGTATTTTACCTTGCCCACCATGGTATCAATACCTTCATATATTTCTCCAAGAGAAGGAGAATCTGAATCAACATACCTGATCAACTCCAAATATAGCAACAAAAATACAAATTTTATGATCATATAGTACGATCTTCAACATCAAGGAGATCCATATAAGCTTTAGCGTCACTAGGTACTGGATAAACGTCGTCGTCATCATCATCATCATCAAATGCAACAACGTCATCTAAAGGTATGCCAACTAATCCTGCAAGGATTGTCATCATCATCACCAATTTGTGCAGCATCTTCAGCGTTCACATCCCATCGTGCAACTGGTCCTTCTAAATATTCAGGTAGCTTCCTTGAACAAAGTCGAAGACTACCATGCACATAAACAAGTTTCTCTGCTCTCTTAGAGGTAAGTCTATTCCTCTTAACAGAGTGTATGAAACTATAAGTGGACCAATTCCTTTCAGCAGTTACGGAACTAGCAATCTAAGATATCAAGCGTAAAGTAAGATTTCGGAGCTCTGGGACCTAGCCCCCATACATTCTCCACCATCCAAGGGGTTTCTTTTGAGCATAATGCTTGATGTCCCTCTTTGCATCTTGGTTGAATAAAGGAGAGCTTAATGTACCAAAATCAATAAATTGCTCCCGTATCACACTTGCTTCATCAACAATATACATCTTAGTTATAGCATCAAGAAACCCTTGTTTTACCTCTTCATCATCAATAGGAAGAAATCTATTTGGTCTTTCCATATACCACTTTGGATTAAGGGCATATGTAGCGATGTGAAGGGAGGTATTGAGTTTAAGCCATCTTTTCGCTATCGACTTGTGGATTTCATGGAAAAAGCTCCAAAGAAGGGTTTCTTTAGCGAATGATGTGTTTTACCTTGCCCACCATGGTATCAATACATCCATATATTTCTCCAAGAGAAGGAGAATCTGAATCAACACACCTGATCAACTCCATAATTGGAGATGTGAAAAAGACAACATATCTACAATCAGCCCACCAATCCTCATTAAGAAGCATTTCTCTTATCTTCTTCGCTTGAGGTGACTTAGACTCAGTCCATGCATTCCACTCTAAAGAAACAACAGTGGCTTGTAAAGATACATAGACTTCAACCATGTGCTCAAGCAAAATAAAATATGTGGCATATCTTGTTTCTGCAGGTTTTAAAAAATGCTTCTTTGAATACATCCTGTAAATTGCTAAGGAAGCATGGTGGTTGCAGATAAACATTTGTGTCTCCCTTGCATCTGAAATGATTTTTGCAATCCATTGTATTTTACCGATGTCTTTTAAGAGATTATTAAGGGCATGTACACAATAAGGAGTCCAAACATATGCCTATATTGACTTTGGATCATCAATCCCGCTACTTGACGAACAGGTGTTGCATCTGTGATGACATGTACCACATTTGAAGGACCAACCTCATCAATTGCATCCTTCAACATTTCAAACAAGTGAGTAGCATCCTTAGATTTACCACTACAATCAAGTGCTTTTAAAAAATAAGGCCCTTCTGGTGATGTGACAATAACATTCAACAAAGGTCTTTGTTGAATATCTGTCCAACCATCTATGACAATTGAACAACCTGAATGAACCCAAGATTGTTTGAGGTCCTCCATAAGTCCATGCATTCTTGTCACCCCTCTATCTAATAATCAAGTCCTCATTTTGTTGTACCCTGGGGGTGCATATCCTATCCCTGCAGCAATGATTTTTCTCACCATTTCTTGATAGTATGGTGAACGAGTGGCATTAAATGAAATTCCATTTGCCATAAAAAAAAAAATCTGTTGTAGCATCATCTACTTCATCCCTATTCAAAACATTGTACATCTTTTGAATGGAGTCACTTACAATAGTCCTCTTAGTAATAGAACTTCCTTGATTAGTCTCAATTTGGATGTGACTTTGTTCATTCATACATTGAGATGAATCTTCATGTCTACCTCTCTTATTATTAGGACATGCAATGCTACTATCACATTCATTGTCTCTATTTGCTTTCATGTCAAGCTTACTCATCTCCATTCTTTGTTCAAGGTTAGATGTGCAATTATTCACTCCTAACCCAGGTATGCCCAAAAGATGATGCCATAGTCTTGTATAGTTACCCTTAAAAACATGGTCACACAAATCGCATTTCCATTCCTCACAGCCCCCACTGTTTTTTGTCCTGTTTTGTGTTATTCTTTTCATGAACTTCATTAAGGGCTTCTTGGAAATGTTGCTTGATTGCTTATGGATAGCTATTGTTGCCTCTACATTCTGTTGTTGAAATTGTGGAGGTTGTGGAGGTAGTGGGGGTCTCAGTCTGTTGTTGTTGTTACCATAATCATTTCCCAACCCTCTATCCATGGTATCAACATTGAAAATTTACATTAAAACACACAAAAAAAAAAACTTAGAAGTGGAACAAATAAATATATTTTACAGTGTATATAAATGACAAAAAAATAAAAATCACAATACTAGTATTTAATTTGCATATTGTGAGTTTTCATATTTAATACTACGTATATTTAATTTGCATATTTGTATTTAATGTACATTAAAAATAAAAATAATTGTTTATAAGTATTTATTTATATTCTATAATATAAATGTGTTATGAATTATTATTTATAATGTGCTTTGAGTTAGTATATTGAATTTGTTGTATTTCAAAAATTATTGTTTTATCAATGGAGGTTTTAATTTTGAAAATTTTAATCAATGGAAAACTGTAATTTTGGAAATGGTTATTTCACTGAATTATGGTGATGACATATATCTAAATATGTAACTCCTAGAGTAAACATGTTCTAATAGTGTGGTTCTTATTATGTTAGCTAATGTACAAAATTTTACATGGTAGTTTTCCTCTAAATCTTCAAATTTCATTTACAAGGTTTAAATCTACATAGAAATGAAATTATATCACACAAAAGTGGTCTTTGATCCACATATATGTACATGGGTCACGACATTATTTTATATAACCCTTTTGCTTGTAACCATATGTTCAACTAATTCATCTAAATAACTACATGACTATTGAAATGACGACATGCATATAATAATGACAGTGTTGAGAATTGAAGCTTACCCACAAGTGAAAATATCCTCGCTCCAAGTAATAAATAAAACCTCTTTGGGCCACTTTTTCAATAAGGAATTAATAAGTTATTTAGATATGAGTTTGGGTAGGAAGCTTGTTTGAATGGAAGGGCATCTTATGCATATATACATAATTAGCCCATCACTAAACTACTAAATAAAATTATTTATAAATCATTACTAACTTTTATTTCTAAATCACTACAAAGTTAGTGATTAAGTTACTAACAATATAAATTATGAATTATATAAATTGCTTTCACTAACCCTATTTATTTGAACATAAATTATCTTAAATTGCTTTCACTTTGGTGACATGAACAAAACTAAATAATGTTGTTTGGTGTGATAAAGTTATAGCATCCATGCTTGCTAATATTCCAGTGTGTTAAAATCTACTGTATGCATAAATTATTAAATTATATATTTATGCAACTTTGCTATACCATTTTTGGGAAACAATAAATTTATACGAGTAAAACATTAGAAGTTCGATGACTTTCATTTCATTTATTGCTCAACCACCTAATCTGATGGAAAGGCCAACTAGTGTACGTAAACCTGCATTAATTACACGACTTTTATGTTTTCTAAATAAAATTAATCATTTTGCTTTATCGGGCTCCCGATCCTTACACTTTGAAGTCCAAGATGCATAGTTTGGATAGAGTTATCTACGTGTGAAAAAGGAAATGGATGGAAATTTTTAACGTAAAGTGGACATTTGCCGATTATTTGTTGGTGTAGTTCAATGATTTCCCTGTTAATTAGTGGCGCATAGGCTACGCATTTAATTTGATTAAGTTGGCTCATCGTTGGCAATTTCTTGTACAAAATTTACATGGTCATGTTAAGCACTGAGTGGTCAAAACAAGATAAAGACGAGAATAACTCGCATGGAAAAGAAGAAAAGTTGGTATACATTAACATACATATTTCTCATTCAGTCACACCCCTGAAAGGATTATTAATTTATTTATATAGAAACCCACGGAACCGACTATGGTGAAATCAGAAATAGTATATCAATTCACACAATTAAATGCTTTCCAATCAAGCCAATTTGAAATGAAAGAAACATGGTAGTGATGATAATGCCCTTCGTACAAAAATAATAAGAAATCAATCTTCATAGTATTGCTGTGTTCAGTTAGCTAGCTGAATGATCTCATGCCGCATTTACTGAAATTTGATATAATTATAATAGAATGCAGAAAATTGCTCTTAGGCATATATATGAAATGGCTGCAAATCATGGGCATTGTCTGTACTTTGCAACTTATAATCTGTGAAAAGGTTTATGTGATTACAAAAAATTTAATTAGTAATCCATAGATGCAAATTTTAAATCCCGAGATTCTGAGAGATCAATGGAAACTGTACAATACGTTTTACAAAATGCAATTTAAATAGTATATATACCACCCTATTTGGAATCTTTCTTTAAAATAAGTGCTTCTAAATCGAACATTTCTCTGATAACCTTTCTTAGTTTGAAGTTCCAGGAATTATATGGGAGTAGTTTTCTCCGTTATCTTTTATAGTGGGATCTAATGTAATGAGGAAAGAAGCAGTTCAATAAACTATATTATTCACCAGAGCATCTCAATAAACTATATTATATTCACCTGAAATGGTCTTCTCTTCAAATGCCTCTATTGTTATTCGCAAGCAGCAAGATTTACCACTTGATTATAAAATACTATTTGAGAAATTTAGTAATTGTCAATGTTTATAATGAAAACAGAAAATCTTAACTCTGTAACTCATCAAGTAAACTAACAATTTTGCCTATTTAGTATTAAATAAAGCTAGGTAAGTAAATCCAACAATTGGATATTTACTAAAAGAAATTTACTGATATCCTGATATTTCTCGTCTTCGCTTGAGGTATTAAGTATTGTGATTTTTATTTTTTGAATAAATGTGGAATGTATTCAAAATACTTGCAAAAATAAACAACTTACATGCATACAGTAGATTTTAACAACCTGGAATATTAGCAATGTAAAGATTCAAGAACACTTACATGCAGGCGAACACTGGGAAAGCAGTGAGCACAAGGCAAACAGGCAGGGCGAACAGAGTTTTCAATGGCTTACTCAGAACTCCTCACCAGTGAACACAACAACTTGCGAACAGAGTTGAATAGGCTAATAGCTGATGAATTCAGAGATGGTGATGGACAATTATATAGAAAAACCCGAGTCAGTTTTGCCACCAATTCCAGTTTCGCTGCCAAAAAACCATGCCCATTTCTCTCAGGCTTTTCCGGGTACACATGGATCAGGAGCCCATAGGAGCTCTGATCCATTGAGGAGCGTCTATACGCTCCTCGATGGAACGGAGCTCCTACATGCTCCCGATCCAAGCTCCCACCTGAAACCCACTCCGAAAACCGCTCAATTTGCCGATAAAAGCTCCCAAAAAGCTCCAACGCTCCAACATAAGTTTCCACCTTTTTTGGAGCATTTTGTACCAGCTCCTAAGCTCCCAGGAGCGCCGGAGCTTGGGGTACTTGCTCTCCAATGACCGGGAGCGGTACCCTTGCAACATTGATTAAAACAGACTTGATCCTCGTCTCTTAGAAGCTTCTCACCCATATTTTTATCAATACCCATTTTTATTTTCCTAAGTTTACACTTGGGAACCCCATTAAAAATATTAATTATTTTAATAAAACACAAACCAGGTGGAATTTCACCAAACGATTTTTGGGTTTTGGAGATCTCATGTATTCTAGCCCCTCCACAAAATTTCGCAGCTAGAGCACATCCAATGCTACCCAAAATCAACACTCCCTCTTAGCAAGGAATGTGCTCTAGCAATAATCTCCAATAGAAGTATCACACTGATCCATAGCATCAGTCCTCTGTGCTGTTGATGCTTCGCATGCTGCCCTTCATCCACTGCACCGCTGCATTTTGTACTGCTGCCCATGACACTGCCACTGTCACTGCTACATTTGTATTGCAGCTCCCTCTCAATATGTTGCATCATGTTGCCCATAGCACTGCCACTACTAACTATTGCACTGCAACTCAGTTGCTGAGAAGTAAGCAACTGAAAAAGTCACCCAAAAGCTGACATGTTGGTCAGTCTCGATACCCCGTGATGCTAAAGCTACCTCTACTACTAATCTGTGCTGACCCTTTGATGCTATTGCATTGTTGTTGTATCTGCTTTGTGCCTCCCGCATTGCTGCAACACTCCACTGCGCTGCTTCAGACTTTGGCACTCTAGCTCTGCCACTGTTGCTCCATCATCCCTCGTACCAACTGACTCTCGTCATTCTGCTACTGTCATTAAGGGGTCCCGTAGCTATATGTGATCCAAGAGTTTGGGCACCTCAAGGATCCTGCCCTCGTGTAGTCCTCCCGACTACAACTCAATGTCGCCCCACCTCTTCTCTAGAGGTGCATGAGCACTCATGGCGCAATCCTCCTCATCATCCTCCTTGTCAGCTTTCGTTGGAGCAGCCTTTGAGTCAGACTTCTCTTCCTTGACCTTCTTCCGATGGCACTAAGTGGCGAAATGTCCCAGTTCCCCACATCTGAATCATCTGACTTTGGATATGTCTTTCTTTTTCCTCTTATGTTACCCTCGTTGTCCTGCTGATGCGAGAGTTGCATCCTCCTCTTCCTCCTTCTTGACTTTGATTCCTTTGCCGCTACTTCTCGCCTTGGTTAACCGTCGGATCTCTTCCTGTCGAAGTGTTGCCCACGTCTCCTCCCAACTAGGGAGAGAAGCCCTGCCCAAGATGCTCTAGACAAAGGTCTCCCAGTCTTCAGAGACTGTATTCAAGGCAGTCCTGACCATGAACTCAGGATCTAGTGTAGACCCCAATGAAGTCAGTTGGTCTCGAATCCCTTGCAACCTAAGAAGGAAGGGATCGATTTCTTCTCCCTTCTACATCTAATACTGTCTCAGCTGGTTCTCAAGCAACATCTTCCGTTGAACGGAACTTCGCTCATACAAAGTGGTCAAAGCCTCCCACATTTCCCTTACTGTGTCCTTTTCAAGAATATGTGGGACCACATGATCCTTGACCCCGTCCAATATCATGCACTTCGCCTTTGCTTGAGCCTCCTCGTATTTCTTAAGAGGATCAACATCGACCGGAACAGCAACCGTCATCAAGGCATAGTCCTTTATGCGATTTTTGTCCAAAACTGCCAGGATCCTAGCCTTCCAGATGACAAAGTTGGATACTCCATCTAATCTGTTATGATCCCTCAATCCATTTACTACCATATTTGCTCAAATGAGTGTCAAACAGGTTCTCTTTTCAATCTTTCGTTGTTGCCCCAGCAAAACTCGGATCTGGATTTCTTTGGCGCTAGAAATCCTCTAAGGAACAAGTTCCCTCTAGACTCCCTCTGAGTCCTGATTTCCTTCACGGAAATCCTTCTGCCAAATAATGTCGAATCACCCCTCTCCGATCTTCCTTTGTTGTTGCTCAGCGACCCGAATCCAGATTTCTTTGGCAAGAAATTTGTTAAGGCAATGACTTCCTCTACCTTGGTTCAGTCTCCTCAAACACTATTTTGCACCAACAACAACAGCGTCCCGCCAGCGCCTCAAATCTGATCTGCACTGCTCCCTCTGCCCCAGCAACTGAAGAATTTGAGCTCCTCAGGCTCTGCGCAGTCACTGCGTCAGCTAGATCAGCTTCTCTTGACCATTGTGTCACTCCTTCCTGGTCCAAAAAGATGGCGTGGCTTTGTGTGAGCCTGATCTGCCCCTCTACTTCTACACTGGCCCAAAGAGCTGACGCAGTCACTACGTGGGCTCCTCCCAGCTACAACGTCACCCTCTCCTGGCTCAAAATGCTGACGCAGGCACTACGTGAGCCTCTATGTCACTTCTTTTGCACTATGCCACCCTTCCTCTGTGTTTCAGGCTCTGGAATAGCGCTATCACTCAGGACCGCTGCCTCTCTGCAACAGATTTGTTGGATCCCCCGGTTGATGGCTTCAGTGTCCTATGATCTATACTCACTCTAATACCATGTGAAAATTTCTTAATCTTCTGCAAACAAAAATCCTATTGTAGTCACTGGTTTACCATCTCCTACTTGTTATTTCATTCAACAAGTTATTTAACTTCATAAACAGTGATAAAAACACTACTGCATACTACACTGACATACAAATCATAAACTGAAATAACAGATGAGACAAACACACAAGGGACACCGTTATTTTTGGACAACACGTCCCTAGAAAAACCCAACTTGGGAAAACCGATGCAGCAGATAAAGGGTTTGTATTATTATCCAAGCAGAAATCTGAGTGCAACAGGTTGCCTCACACCAGCTAACCTTACAGAGAAATCACGGCAACAAGAAATACATTCGAGGGTTTACCTCGCTCCCCAAGTCACAGTTGATCCAATGAGTGATCTGACACCCTCTCGCAAACACTGTGAAGTCCCTAAGCAATCACTGCGTGGGTCGGCGTCTTGCCTCTAGATCACTGTGTCGCCCCTTCTGCTGGATCGATTTGCTGGATGAAGAATGTTGTGCAGCCCTCCCAACTCAGAACAGTGCTCCTCTAGCAAAATCTCGAACTACTGACGAATACTCTACACTACCACTGCAAGAGCCCCTCTGGACTACGTCAGCTCTGCGTGAGCCCCTCCTAGGCTACAAAGGCCTCTGCGTTGCCTCCCTAATGCTTAAGTTGCCTCTCTGCTACGTACTCTTTGGCTCGGAGCTTCCTCTCCGATCCAAATCTCTGCTTCTGCCCCTCACTGCAACTCAAATCACTTGTTTGATTTTCTCAGCAAACTATGCCCCAGAAAAATCAAACTGACTCATCAACTTGGTGTATCTCCAACTGACCCTCAAGCCTCCTCTTATATTTTTCCTGTTCCTGAATCAACGGCCGAGATTAAGTCCCTAATCAACAGCGAAGATTAAAACAAACTTGATCCTCGTCTCTTAGAAGCTTCTCACCCATATTTTTATTAATACCCATTAATATTTTTATTTTTCTAAGTTTAGACTTAGGAATCCCATTAAAATATTAATTATTTTAATAAAACACAAACCGGGTGGAATTTCACCAAACGATTTCTGGGTTTTGGAGATCTCATGTATTCTAACCCCTCCACAAAATTTCGGAGCTAGAGCACATCCGATGCTAACCCAAAATCAACACTTGTAAGTTCATTCATAATCACTAAAGATCATTAACCTTTCACTCGCACAAGCATTAAATCAGGAATTGAATAGCATTGAATGTCTCTTAAGCAATTTGTAATCATTGAGCAGTTTTTGATAACTGGCATTGAGTAATAAGATCATTGATAATCTTGTTGTGGAATCATCATTGGCATTTATCTTGTTCAAATATCTTTTGAATATTTCTAATATTCTCAAGTAACAGTTATTGGCATTTTGTATTGAAAATAATTGACTAATTGTTAAGTGGATA
The DNA here is from genome assembly GCA_000404065.3 of Pinus taeda. Taxonomy (NCBI): domain Eukaryota; kingdom Viridiplantae; phylum Streptophyta; class Pinopsida; order Pinales; family Pinaceae; genus Pinus; species Pinus taeda. The sequence goes on from APFE030741562.1 coordinate 161,037, forward strand.
AGTGACCTAAATTTCCTAAATTGTTATCATTATTATCACTTATCGATCAATATATTTGTGGAATTATTGTGAGAAGATCTCTTGTTTATTGTTGGCACTTGTGTCATTGAGCACTTGGTCGTATTTAAGATTGTCTTTCAATATATATTGTTAAGTACTCTTGTTATAAGATAATCAACATCAAGTACTTGAATCACATAAACAATCTCACCTTAAGAATCACTCAAGATCCTTGCATATCATTCTAAGCTAGTCTTGCACCTAATAATTTACCTCCAAGCATAAGCTTGGTTGATAGACTTTTAGAACCACCCTTTCTCAATTTAGCTTGAGGGATTTAGCACCTCTTTAGTGGTTAACACAGTGACCTTGCGGTCCTCAAAGCCACAGTCTCTGCAACGCTGGAGGCATCGGGTGGTTGGAACACAGTGGCAGGTATCATTAATCAAGCCTCTACTTGCTTCCCATTGGCTTCCATTCCACAACCTACTCTAGAAGCTAGTGCCAAAACAATTAAGAAGAAGGTTACATTTAAAATAGTCATCTAACTTAAAATCAACTAAGATTTTGCATTTCACCTAGGAGGGCTTTCACTTAATCTAGGTTAGTGAAGCATCTAAGGAGTGATTGTTCATCCAGTTACTTGGCATCTAATTAATAATAAGCAACAAGTTGACTCCATAAGGCACTGATCTCACATTCAAATCTAATCTTTAAGTCTTGCTAAAATTAACCAAGTAGCTCAGCCATTCAGTTGTTTCTCCCGGACTTGTTGGTTGTTATCAAGCCCTTCATCTTCACATTTCATAGGGACTACCCCCCATAGCTTGTTGTTGGGAGATAGCTAGAACGGAGAGGTCGGGGATCAAAGTGACAGCCCCCGACCTGAGTCGTTGTCACACTGTGCCTATACAATCTGAGCACCAACAGGTTGGATGCAATCAAGATAGGAAGAGCACTTCTGGATAGCCTGGGTTCTGCTATGATATTTTGGATGCAAACCTCTATTGCACTGTTGAAGCTGACTATGTTAGTTGTTGATAGTTGGGTAGCATCGGACTAGTGTTATAGTCTCGACTTTGCTCAGAGAGGTTAAGAAACACTAGAAACACTAGATCTCCAGAACCCAAAAAACGTTTCAAGAGAAAACAACTTGAGATGGACCAATTAAGTTTGTCAATAATTAATATTTTCTAAGTCTAACTTAGGAAAAGTGATTAATTAACAATTGAGAAAGGTAAGATTTCTCTAGAAACTCACATGGATCGACTCAGAGATGATCTTAGCTATTGATGAGGATTTAATCATGGTCGTTGGTGAGCCAACGAGAGATTATAAGAGGAGGTCAATGGGGTTGGAGCAAGACACACTCGAGACACTTGAGAGATCGATTTCCTTGGCAGATGGAGCTATCCAGCAGTAGCAGTTAAGCAGTGAAGAGGAGTTCGAGCCAGAAGGGAAGCAGAGTCAGTGAGGATCAGAGATAGTGATTCCTGAGGAGATTCCATTTCCGAAGAGGCAGCAGCTAGTGACAAAAGTATTCCAAAGTGAAGTTGCGCAGGGGCTACGTAGTAGCTTCAGTGAGCAGTTTGATTTCGCTGTGAGGGAGGTCGACTCAACTTCCAGAAGCTGGGAAAATCTTCTAGAGGGTTAGAGAGTCACTTCCAGCAGTAGAGATAGGCAAGACGGCTTGATCAGAGGTTGAATCGAGCCACACATGTGAGGGTCTGTGCATAGGCAGTGAATAAGGCCTGTGCAAGGGTTTGGAGAGCCAATTTTATGAGATACTCAGGTGTCGAGATTGTTTGTGGAGAGAGAGAATTTTCTCTCTAATATTTTTTGTCAGATATTTGATGATTGGATATCCAGCTAAGCATCCATAGATTGTACTCAAATTATTTCACTGCTACATAATAATAAAACCCTCATCTATTGCACCGGTTTTCCCACATTGGCTTTTTCCAGGGACAATTGTCCAAAAATAACTCAGTCAAATTTTTGTGTGTGCTCTATATTTTTTAGTTTCCAACATTTTATTTTCCGCAACGTTTTTATGGTGAAAATTGCAGTTGAGATTTTATTCGTTGTCTGTCGTAGCAAATAAACTGCACTTAATTATTAATTAGTTAGAAGAATAATTTCCAGTTGCTACAATAGATTGAAAATTTCACATGGTATCAAAGAGATTTTGATCAAATCAAAGGCTCAAAGATGGAGAGGGAGAAATTTCGCAGTTCATAGGGAGTCTCAGTGAATTTCTTCTGAATCTGCACAGAGGTTGGCCACGCAATTTGAATTGTTGGACAGGGGTTCAATTCTCTAGTTGTAGGTGGCAAGAAGAGTTCAATTTGTTCCATAGCAATTCCAACAAGTAGTAGTGTAGCTGGAAAGCAATTCTTGTTAGCTAATCAGTATTCTCGTTGAGCAGATCTGGGCGCAGTGGATTTTGCAACAGTTTTACAATAGCAGAATCGGCATCGAGTGGAAGAGAAATAGCACACATAGAGGGATTTTTCTCAGAGGGGTTCCAGATTCAATTTTCTGAAGGAAGTTCATGATTTCCAGGTGTAGGTGGCAGTAGCAACATGGAAAACTATGCATTCTAGGAAGGAGTGTGAGTAGCAGTGTGTGCAACCAAGCAATAAAGGAGGAGAATCCTATTTATTTCTCAGTTGCGAGTTTCGCAGAAAATGACCTCAGCAGAACTTCAAGATCAAGATAGGCTAGATGGAGCCTCAAATTATTTTATCTAGAAAGCCAAAATGTCTTTCCTGCTAGATGAGCATGGTCTGAAGACATATGTTGAGAGTTGTAGCCGTACTCACAGACCCGCAGCAGCTAGAGAACTACAATAAGGAGGTGGCCAAGGCAAAGCAGTTCATCCTCGATGGAGTTCGAGATCATGTAGTTGTGAAAATTCCTAAAACCGGAATCCCATTGCAGTAACTGATGATATTTCTCCTACTTGTTAGATTTACATGAACAAGTGATTTGCAGTTTCCTATGGCAAACATCGAAATACATACATTGCAGCTTATAATTAAATAATATGCTAAAACAAGAAACTGAACAATAGAGAAAGATACAACACATGACACAGTTGTTTTTGGACAAATGTCCCCAGAAAAACTCAATGTGGGAAAATTGGTGCAGCAGATCTGAGGGTTTTTATTATTAAGCAAAAGTTATTTCTGAATACAATCTCTGGATGCATCGTTGGTAATTACCTCGACAGAAGAAATTAGTGAGATTACCTCACTCTACACTGCAATTTCCGACTGATCTGGCAGCTGAACCAACGAATTCCCCGGCTACTTTTGTGTTGCCCCTGCGTGGGCCTGCGTCAGCGTCCAAGGCCCTACGTCACCTCTACTAGGAATCAATTTGCTTCTCAGGCGCTGATTCTAGCCCTCCCGGCACAGAACGTCAGCCTCCCAGCAAATCTCGGACTTCTGCGTGGAGACTCTGCACTGCTCTGCGTGGGCCCTACGTGAGCCTTCCTGGCTCTAGGGCACCCTCTCTGGCCTCTGCACTACCTCCTCTGTGTGTCTCTCTGCCTCTCTGTTGAGTTTTCTTGGCTCTGGAGAAGATCCTTCAAACAAAACTCTCTCTTCCCCTCTCTACATGATCATTATGAAATCACTGCGCTGCCTCTAGCTTCAACAATTCGATCTGACTGATCAACTCTATGTGTGTCTTCCAAATGACCCTCAAGCTTCCTTAAATAATCTCCTCGTTGACATTCAATGACCCAGATTAGAAGTTAATCAATGGCTAAGGTAATTTCTACTTGATTCTCATATTCTTCTAGAAGTTACACCCATAATTAGATTAATACCCATTAATTATTTTAATTTCCTAGGTTTAGACTTAGGGACCAATTAAAAATAATTAATTATTTTAATAAAATTGTCTCCGATGGAATTTCCCAAAACACTTTCTGGGTTCTTTGGAATACATGTGCCCAAGCCTCCCCGCAAAATTTGAGACTTCGAGCACATTCAATGCTACCAGAAATCAACACTCCCTCTTAGCGAGGAATGTGCTCTAGCAATGCCTCCCACTAAAGCATCACCCTGACTTCATAACATCGTACTCTGCGTTGTTGATGTCTGACATGTTGTCCACCAACTACTGCGTTGTTGTTGCCATTGTACTGCTACTAACACTGCCACTGTCAACACTGCATCCGTGCTACAACTCCCTCTGAATTTCTGCATCTGTGTTGTTGTTGGCATTGCCACTGCTAACTGCCACTATACTACAAATTTCTACTACTACTGCATCAGCAACGGAAAAACATCCCAAATTACTGAACAAGTGTTCAGCATAGATGCATCTCGATGTTGAAGATCTGATTGTTGCTAGTCCCACACTATCCCTCTGAAGCCACTGCATTGTTGTTGCTACTGCATTGCGCCTCCCTGCACTGCGCTACTCAGACTTGGCGTTCTAGCCACTGCATCTGTCGCTCCAACACTCCTCTGCACCATCTGACACTTAGTCCATCCTGCGACCATTGATCTGGGCTCTCGTAGCAAGGTATTGATCCAAGCGGTGGGCTCCTCAAGGATCCTGCCCATCTGTAGCTCTACCGAACTACAACTCCAAATCAGCCCACCTCCCTCCGGGAGGTATCTCGGCTGTCATGGCGAACTCTTCCTCCGCGATCTTCACAGTTGCAGCCTTCGGATCATGCTTCTCATCTTTGTCCTTCTTCCTGAGAGGACATTGTGTTACGTAGTGACCCATTTCACTACACCTGAAGCATTTGATCTTCGAGACGTCCTTATTCCGCCTCCGCTGCTCTTGTTTCCCATTGGATGCAAGGGTTGCATTCTCATCCTCCTCCTTGGGCTTCGACCCACTGCTGTTGCTTTCGTCAAGCTTGCACTTGACTAGATCTCTCCTCAGTGCTTCCTACTTGAGAGCCGCCCACATACTATCCCAGTTTGGCAACGCTGCCATGCCTAGGATGCTTTCGACAAAGAATTGCCACTCTTCTGAGACTGAGTTTAGGGTTAGTCTCACCATCTCGGAACCTTGAGGTGTAGACCCCACAGCTACTAACTCGTCCTAGGTCTCCTGAAGCTTCGTGAGGAAAGGATCTATGCACTCCCCCTTCTACATCTATGCATATCTCAGTTTCTTCTCTAAGTACATCTTTGGCTGCTCAAAAGATCCTTGATACAGCGTTGCCAAGGCATCCCACATCTCCTTAGTAATCCCTCTACTAGCAATGTGACAAACCACGTGATCCTTTACTCTGTTAAGGATCATCCTCTTGGCCTTCGCCATTTCTGCTCGGTACTTCTTCAACGGATCTACATCTGCAGGCACAACCACCACATTGTCAACATAGGTCTTGAGAGAATGCTCATCTAGAAGGAACAACATCCTTGCCTTCCAGATGACATAGTTGGATGCTCCATCCAACCTGTCCTGATCTCTCAGCCCACTGGTTGCCATCTCTGCCATGAAAATATCGAACCGCTCCTCTCTGTTTCTTATTGTTGCTGCTCAGCCAATAAGAAAACAGACTTCTTGGCAGGAAATCTACGCAGGAAAAATTCCCTCACTGTGCTTCTCCTCTCTCTTCTGACGTCTTTCAGGCTTCAGCCCAGCAATCTGCCCGCTGAAAAAACTGTGTCCCACCAGCTCTTCCTCACGCTGAGGCTCAGTGTTGCTCCCTCTGCGACGGCAAGATTTCGATCTGGAAGCCCTTCCTCTCTGTCGACTCCCTCAGAGAGAGACTTTCCTCGAAAATTCAGCTCTCCTGGCTTGGACTGTGCGAACCCTCTGGGGATTCGAACTGCTACCCCCTGCAACTTATTCGATCTCCTTCTCTGCTCAGCACTGGGTTCTCTGGCACTGTTCTTCTTGCTTCACCTGCACTGCTCTGATACCATGTGAAAATTCCTAAAGCCAAAATCCCTACTGCAGCAACTAATGATATTTCTCCTACTTGTTAGATTTACATGAAAAAGTTATTTGCAGTTTCTTACAGCCAACATCTAAATAAATACACTGCAGCCTACACCAATTAAATGATATTTTGAAACAAGAAACTGAACAATAGAGAAAGACACAACACAAATGACAATTGTTTTTGGACAAATGTCCTCGGAGAAACCCAATGCAGGAAAATCGGTGCAGTAGATCTAACGGTTTTTATTATTAAACAGAAGTTATTTCTGAATACAATCTCTGGATGCCTTGTTGGCAATCCAGTACAGAGAATATCACTCGACAGAAGAAATTAGTGAGATTACCTCGCTCTACACTACAATTTTCAGTTGATCCGGCTGCTGAACCAACGAGTTCCCCCACTACTTCTGCATTGCCCCTACGTGGACCTGCGGGGGCCTGCGTCAGCCTCTAAGGCCCTATGTCACCTCTGTTGGGAATCGATTTGCTTCCTAGGAGTTGATTCCAACCCTCTTGGCTCAAAACGTCAGCCTCTTAGCAAATCTCGGACTTTTGCATGGATGCTCTGCGCTACTCTGTGTGGGCCCTAAGTGAGCCATTCCTGGCTCTGTGTCACCCCCTCTAGCCTCTACATTGCCTCCTCTGTGTGTCTCTCTACCTCTTTGTTGAGTATTCTTGGTTCCGGAGAAGATCCTCCAGCCAAAACTCTCTCTGTCCCTCTCTAGGTGATCACTACGAAATCACTGTGTTGCCTCTAGCTTCAGCGATTTGATTTGACTGATCAACTCTTTGTGTCTTCCAAATGACCCTCAAACTTCCTTAAATAATCTCCTCGTTGACATTAAATGGCCCATATTAGAAGCTAATCAATGGCTAATAAGATCGTTTATGCTTGGTCCTCGTCTTCTTCTAGAAGTTACACCCACAGTTAAATTAATACCCATTAATTATTTTAATTTCCTAAGTTTAGACTTAGGGACCCATTACAAATAATTAATTATTTTAATAAAACTGTCTCTGGGTGGAATTTCCCAAAATGCTTTCTGGGTTCTTTGGAATACATGTGCCCAGGCCTCCTTGCAAAATTTGAGACTTAGAGCACATCCGATGCTACCAAAAATCAACAGTCGTATCACACATAGCGGCCAAGAATATGGCCAAAGAAATGTGGGATGCTCTCGCATCACTCTACTAGAATCCTTCTGAGAATCGGAAGATGTTCCTGAAGGAAAAGCTGTGAACCTCTAGGATGCAAAAGGGAGGAGGAGTAACTCCCTACCTCACCAGGATTCAAGATGTCCGGAATGAGCTTGCCACAGTTGGAGAGATACCTCAAGACGCTGAGCTGGTGTGTGTATCTATCAACGGTTTTAACGAGGAATGGGTTACTTTCATCCAAAGTATCACTTTACGAGATTAGCTACCAAGTTGGGATCGACTATGGGAAGATTTCACACAAGAGGAAATGCAACTTGCTCTAGTCAAGGGTAGTTTCGGTGGCAGCAACAGAGGATCTAAGAGTGTGAAAAAGAGGAGAATGTAGCCCTTGCATCGTGTAGAGAAATCTAGGGCAGCTAGATTAGGGGTGATTTCTCTTAACTTGATAACTGCTTGTGATGTTCTTTACTTCAATTTGTAGTATTTATAATTAGCTTCTTCTTCTCTTGATTATTATGGTGTTCTTATCATCAAACAGATACCAAACATGAAGATCAATAGAACAAATGGACACAAGATGTAGGTTGCTAGCCAGGGCCAAAACCTCTCCTAGAGAGGAAACCCACAAGAAATTCTTCTCTTTTTATAAAATCTTCAAATGACGAATTCCAAGACCTTTAGACCCAAGACTGAGACACCTCCAAGACCAAGTCAATCTTCCTTCTTGATGACCTTTTCTTAAATAGTTTCCAACGACAACTTTCGACCTTCCAACAACTACTGCAACTTCAACCCCGACAACTTTCTGCAATTTTGACCCCCAGCAATTTCTGCAACTTCGACCTTCCAGAATCTTCTACAACTTCACACGTGTGGGTGATAGAGCCTATTTTAGCCTCCTCTCTTCTTCACTGGGCTTGCTTCTTCGTTCTTAGACAAATGAATGATGTGACTTGCCTTTGGATCAAAATGTCGACCTTCTTTCGAGATCTGAAATTTTGTTCTTTGTGGTTGTAGAAACCCTAGCTTATTCTTCACACATATGAGAGAAAGGGGATAAAAATTAGGGTTTAGAGTTCGATTTCTTCTTCCTTAGATCTTCCTTCTTCTTTGCTCGACTTCTAGTCTTCCTTCTTGCTTCATTGAACTTGCTTGGATGATGTCTCAAATGAGGTTGAGTGTCTTCTTATATATAGACTTCTAAGGAGGATAAATTACCCTTTATGAGGCCAACTTCTTCTCTTGTAGGCTGACTTGGTCTTGAAGGGTCTTTATGACACAATTTTGACTCAAATAAATTCTTTTGACTTGTTACAAGATGCCCAATGGGGTCTATTACATATGACAATGATTCTTTTGACTCTGACTCTATGACAAAACCCTAGAAGCACACAATGGGTGCTTAACCTACAAACAAATTGACCTTGAGCATGAAACCCATGCTATAAAAATAGCCATAATAAATTTTCTTTCTTTTTATATCAAATAAATAAGATCAATAGTACAAGAGACATTATGAAGACCGAACCTAGTTACATATTTCAACACATCGAAGGGAAAGGCAAAGAAAGGTCCCTGTGAAGGACAAGGTTCAAAAAGAGAAGAAAAGAAGAAGAAATACTTGTCGAAGATCAAGTGCTTCAGATGTGGTGAATTCAGTCACTACATTACCTAGAGTCCAAAGAGAAACAAGGACAAGAAGGTGAGGCAGCAACAGGCAGCAACTTCGGCGGAGATCGATAATTTATCTTCCATGTTAGAGGATGAATCACACTATATGCAACTATACCTCCAGGAGAGAAGTGGGGTGACATTGAACTTTAGTCACCAAAGTTGCAGAATTTTGGGCAGGGTCCAAGAAGAACTGCATCTGACAAGTTTTTCCTCATGGATCAATACCCTTGTTACAAAGGCCCACAGTATTCAGTAGCAGGTGGATTAGTGTCAGATGGCGCAGTCAGTTCTTGAGATCAATTGCAATACTAGACGCAGTGAGATGTTGAGGGGTGTAGAGCAGTGGTAATGCAGGCATTCTTAGTGGACATTGTATAAACTGGTAGCAGTGAGATTCTCAGGAGACGGTTGCAGTTCATAGGACACAGTTGATTCAGTTCTCAGTTGCAGCAGCAGCAGCAGCATGAGATCATTGCAGCGCAGAGCAGACTTGGCAGCAGTACAGATGGTACAGTGGAGTGTCAGCAGCAGCACAGATGTAAAATTGGTTCAACTCAGAGTAGCAAATGAATCAAAGTTACGCAATGGCATGGTGGGCAATGGTAAGTTGTCACAGTTGTCAGACATTAACAGCATGTATGGGAAGTTGATATGAGATCATCTAAAACACCTCCTTCGCTAAGAGGAAGCTTTAGTTGTTGATGGTTGGGTAGCATCAGACAGATGTTCTAGTCTTGACTTTGGTCAAAGAGGCTAAGAAACACTAGATCTCTAGAACCCTGAAAAAATTCAGGAGAAAACATCGTGGCTCAATTAAGTTAGTCAATAATTAAATATTTCCTAAATCTAACTTAGGAAAAGTGATTAATTAAAAGGAATTACTTGAGAAAGGTGAGATTTCTATAGAAACTCTGATCCAAGTGGATATTGGTGGCCACCCACCAATTCCACTTGGACCCCCACCATTGTTTCTTTTAGTTTTTCAATTTCCTTAATTGTAGCACAGTTTACTATTTTTAGTAGTTTTTCAGGTCCTAAACTTCCAGGAGCCGTTTTGAGGCCCTAAGCGACGTTTTTTTGGCAATCTACCGCCAACGATTTTTTGATAAAAATCGTATTTTACGTTGTAGTCCTCGGAGAGATCTTTCCAACATGTTATCATGTGCGTCAAACGGAGATACTATGACCAAGTCGCGACCCCGGGAAGTTGGTTGTCCAACTCACCCCAACGGGGCCCATAAACTCTTGGTGTTACATCTCCTCGGGTTAGGATTTTGGTTGTTTAAGGTTTGCTCTTATTGTTCAATAATAAAAAGGCCCTTGAGCCTCATTATAACGGAGTTCAAAGGCATGTAGCCACCACATCTCTTCTCAGAGATAAGCTACCATCGCTCGAGCTAGTCTTATTTCCATTCTGTTTGTAAGCATATTTCAGTATTTGATATTAATGAAATGAAATGTTATTTCTACTGCATCCTTGTATTTATGGTTATATCTGTAATTTGTTGCGTCCCTGTTTAAATCCGGATTAGTGGTATCAGAGTGGTCTGCTCTTTCTCTATTTTTCTTTGCATGTCCCCAATAAGGTCGGGATATAAGGAGTTAGGGCAAGACCAGCCTCGCAAATCCGGACGGCTTCCCATGGCGGATGAAAAGAAAGACGAGGGAGCAAGAGATTCTATCAAAATCTTGCTCGATGAAGCCCTCGAGCGATAAAGGAACGTGAAGATGGACAACTTTGCCCAGATCCTTCAACGGCTACCTAGGGGCGACGCATCTACTTCCAGCAGCTACTCTGGAAGCACCACACCCTTTAAGGTACAAGTTAACTTTGACATTCCCATATTTGAGGGTCAAATAGATGCAGATGTTGTAGATAAATGGTTAAATCTGCTAGAGGGATATTTTTCCGTTCATGATTTTTCCAACCAGGAAAAGATCACCTTTGCACTTCTCAAAGCAACCCCCCACGTCAAGGACTAGTGGGAAACCTACTGTGAGCAGTAGGATGAAAGTACGAACTCATTGTTTTCAGCCGCACCCACTTGGAACTCATTCTGGGATGCCATCAAGGAGCAGTACTACCCTGTCAGGAGCTATGAGGATAAATACATAAAGTGGACAACGCTACAACAGGGAAGGGACCAAGATGCATCGGAGTTTACCAATGTTTTTCATACCCTTCGCATGAAGTTGGGTATCAAGGATACTGAGAAGCATTTAGTTCTCAAGTACCTTAGCTGCCTGCACAGGAACATCCAAGACAAGATGGAATTCTTGGACATCTCCTCGCTCGGCATGGCATACCGATATACGATCAAGGTCGAGCAAAATTTTAAACAAAAGAAGCGAGACTTTGGATCTGCGAATCCGAAGCAAGGGAAAGGTGCACCCAAACCGCAGAACAAAGGACAAAGCCAAGGCGGGGCAGCCCAAGACAACCCGCCAAAGCCGCAAGCAAAGAACAACGCCACAAAACCGAAGAACGACACGGGAAAGTGGTGTGAGTTCCATAAGAGCTCCACTCACAACACAAGTGAGTGTCAGGCCAAGGAGTCACTGGTGGCCGAGTTAAAGGCTTCAGAATTAGATGCATGTTACGACTCTGAGTCAAAACCCGACAAGGGGAATGACAAAGGGAAGCAGATTATTGATGCGGAGCCCAATGCCACCATTGACACCATGAAGATCCAGAAGGAGGAACCCAAAGATCCAAAGGAGGAGCGCCTCTTCTACTCCCAGATGTGGGTAAAGGGTTCCCCGCTACAATTCACTGTCGACAGCGGGAGCCAAAAGAACCTCATTTCGGCAGAGGTCGTGAAGCAGTTGGGCTTACCAACCACAACACATCCACAACCGTACACCATCGAGTGGCTTCACCAAGCACAGGATCTTCGCGTGAGCCAGCAGTGTTGCCTTCCATACAACATCAAGCCCTTCATAGATGAGGTATTATGTGACATTGCTCCCCTTGATGTTTGTGATGTATTATTAGGCCAACCATACTTATGGAAGCGACATGTTGTGTATGTGTTAAGGCCTCGTGTTGTTATTGTTACTTTGGGAAAGAAGTTGTACAGGATACCGGAGGTAGCACCGCCTACTGCCATCTCTTTGGTTACTGCAAAACAATGCAGTAAGCTCATTTCCAAACCTGGGAAATTTGTTTCCCTGATGGTACGCCCTCAAGGAAAGAAGAAGATTGTGGCCACGACCTCCAGACAGGGCCCCTCGGCACGACAACGATAGATGGACAAGGTCATGGAGGAGTACGAGGACATCTTCACCTCCCCCACAAGGGTGCCTATGCACTGTCAAGTCAAGCACTCCATTGATCTAACCCCAAGTGCGTCCCTGCCTAATGGATCAATCTATTGGCGCTCCATTCTAGAGAACGACGAAATCAAGAGGCAAATTCAGGAGTTGCTGCAGAAAGGTCACATCCGTCTAAGTTCATCGCCCTGTGGGAGCCTGATCGTGTTGGTACAGAAGAAGGATGGGACTTGAAGACTCTGTATTGACTATCAGGCGTTGAACAAGATCACTGCCCAGAATAGGTGCCCGATCCCACGGATTGATGACCTTCTGGACCAACTGAAGGGGGCAAAATATTTCAGCAAGATCGACTTGAAGTCCGGCTATCACCAAGTACCAATCGAACCCTCCGATATGTGGAAGACTGCCTTCAAAGCCAAGGAGGGCCTTTTCGAATGGTTGGTTATGTCTTTTAGGTTGACGAATGCTCCTGCAACCTTCATGAGGCTGATGGATGACATCTTGCAGCCATTCACCAACTCATTTGTATAGTGGTATACTTGGATGACATCCTGATCTTCGACAAGAGTTGGGAAGAGCACCTCCACCACATCTGACAGGGTCTCCAAACACTACAGCAACACAAGCTGTGTGCCAATTTGGAGAAATGCACTTTTGGCATGACCGAGGTTCGGTATCTGGGATACATTCTTGATGAACGAGGGGATGTGGATCCAGCCAAGATCCAAGTCATTCGGGATTGGCCAGCCCCAACCATTCTGACAGAGCTTCGTAGCTTTCTGGGTCTTGCCAATTTCTACTGCAGGTTCGTGTTGGGATTCTCTCATATCACTTGGCCTTGAGTCAAGTCACCAAGGGAGGAGCGAAAGCAAAATTCTTTTGGTCTGAATCTCAACAGAAGGCATTCGTAGAGTTGAAGCATCGCCTCTGCTCTGCACCAGTGCTCACTTTACCAGACTTGCAATAGCCATTTGAGATTGGGGCAGTCTTTACTCAACAAGGGCATCCAGTGGCATATCACAGTGAGACACTTTCAAACACACTCTGAAAGTATCCCACTTATGACAAAGAGATGCATTCCATTGTGCAGGCTTGCCGACAATGGAAACATTACATTTTGGGGAAGGAAACGGTCATCAACACAGACCACCGACCCCTGCAGTTCATACAAACGCAAGGGAAGTTGCAAAATGATCGCCATCAAAAGTGGTCCACATTCCTGCAGCAGTTCCATTTGAATATCAAGTATAAGAAGGGTAGCACCAATAATGTTGCAGACTACCTCAGCTGACCACTGATCATGGCGTTAACCACCATGCTCAACTCTTGTGGGCACAAGACTTTTGGTTTGCCACTTCTCTACAAAAGCGACCCAGAGTTCAGCCACAAATACCAGATGCTCTTGGAGGGTCAGCAAGTTCCAGATTTTCACCTCCAGGATGCCCTGTTATGCCACCTAGGACACCTTTGTATTCCTTCAAGCGAGCGAGCCAAGATGATTTGGGAAGCGCACTGCAGTCGGGTCGTTGGGCATTTCGGGGTCGAGAAAACAGTGGCAGTATTGCAGAAGTATTTCTACTGGCCGAATCTTCGACAGGATGTCGGGAAGTACATCAAATCCTGCACTGCCTGCGTCATTGCTAAACTGACCATCAAGAAGGAAGGCCTCTATACTCCGCTGCCTACCCCTAGTCGACCTTGGGAATCCATCTCCAAGGATTACATGTCAGGCCTTCCTTCTACTAAGCATAGCAGCGACTATGTTTTTGTGGTCGTCGACAGATTCTCGAAGATGTCCATTCTGGCGCCCTGCAAGAATAATATCACAGCAGAAGCCACTACTAAACTCTTCTTTGAACGAGTGTGGGTACATTTTGGGATCCCACAATCTATCATCTCAAATTGGGACAGTAGGTTCCTTAATACATTTTAGTCCAGTCTCTGGCCGATGCTGGACACCAAGCTCACTAAGTCCACAATTTTCCATCCCCAAGCTGATGGCCAAACAGAGGTCGTCAACAGGATGATCGTACACATTCTGCGCATGTACAACTCAAAGCATCCACACACATGGGATGAGAGCCTTCACTATGTCCAGCACAATTATAACCGGGCTCTCCACAGCTCAACTGACCACAGCCCTTTTCAGGTGGGCTTGGGATTCCAGCCACTATGTCCCATTGATGTGGCCATACCATTTGCAGCGACTCCAGCATATTTGGCTCATGTCCAGTCGGAAGCCGATAAGGCAAACAGCTTCATTAAGCACATCTAACATATCCGCCAGTAGGTCCATGACACTCTGGAGAAATCAAATGCCAAGTACAAGAAGTGATATGATCAACATCAGGTGCCACACAAGTTTCGGGCAGGGGACAAAGTCTGGTTGCATTTGTAGAATGAACACCTTACCGGAGCCTATCGTAAATTCAGACCACTCCGATATGGTCCTTACACCATTACGAAGGTTGTGGCCGACAATGCGTTTGAGCTCAGCATTCCCCATTCCTTGCCCTACACCCAATGTTCAATGTGGACCGCCTTCGACCATACTTCCCATTATTGCTAGACACATCAAACATTGCAAAACAACTCACACCTACAGAGTTAAATCCAGATTGCATGGAGCAAGCCACAACTGATTGAATCATGGACATGCAAATCAAAAACATTCGCCAGCACAAGATCCAACTGTAACGAGTTGTCAAAGCAGGGCAACTCCTTCACCAGGGCAAGTGGCTCACTAGGGACCAAGTTCAACAGATGTTTCCTCTCATCTCATGGAGGAACTCAATGCAATGGGGACCATTGCTTCCTAAGGGGGGAGGAATGATCCAGGTGGATATTGGTGGCCACCCGCCAATTCCACTTGGACCCCCACCATTGTTTCTTTCAATTTTTCAATTTCCTTAATTGTAGCACAGATTACTATTTTTAGCAGTTATTCGAGTCCCAAACTTCCGGTGCCGTTTTGACACCCTAAACAACCTTTTTTGGGCAATCTACCACGAACGATTTTATTGACTAAAATCTTCTTTTCTGTCATAGTTCTCAGAGAGATCTTTCCAATGGATTATCATGTGTGTCAAATGGAGATAATATGACCAAGTCGCGACCCTAAGAAGTTGGTTGTCCAACTTACCCCAACAGGGCCCATAAACTCTTGGTGTTACATCTCCTCGGGTTAGGGTTTTGGTTGTTTAGAGTTTGCTCTTATTGTTCAATAATAAAAAGGCCCTTGAGCTTCATTGTAATGGAGTTCAGAGGCATGTAGCCGCCACATCTCTTCTCAAAGATAAGCTACCATCGCCCGAGCTAGTCTTATTTCCATTCTGTTTGTAAGCATATTTCAGTATTTGATATTAATGAAATGAAGTGTTATTTCTACTGCATCCTTGTATTTATGGTTATATCTGTACTTTGTTGCATTCCTGTTTAAATCTGGATCAAACTCACATGGATTAACTCAGAGATGATCTTAGTCGTTGATAAGGATTTAATCTTGGTCGTTGGTGAGCCAACAAGAGATTATAAGAGGAGGTCGATGGGGTTGGAGAAAGACACTTCAGACAGTTGAGAGATCGATTTCCTTGGAAGATCAAGCTATCTAGTAATAACAGTTGAGCAAGGAAGAGGAGTTCGAGCCAAAAGGGAAGCAAAGTCAGTGAGGGGTAGAGATAATGATTCCGCAGGAGATTCTAGTTCCGAAAAGCCTGCAACAAGTGGCAAAAGCATTCCACAATGAAGGTGCACAGTAGCTTCAGTGAGCAATTCGATTTAGCTAAGAGGGAGGTCGATTCAGCTTCCAGAGGCCGAGAAAATCTTCCAAAAGGTCGGAGAGTCACTTCCAACAGTAGAGACAGGTAGGACGGCTTGATCAAACGCTGGATCGAACCACACGTGTGAGGCTCTGTGTAGAGGCAGCTCAAAAGGCCTGCGCAAGGGTTTGGATGGCCAGTTTTCTAAGGTAGCCAGGTGTCGGAATTACTTGTGCAGAGAGAATTTTCTCTCTAATATTTTTTGTCAAACATTTGCTGATTGGATAGCCAGTTGGGCATCCATAGATTGTACTCAGATTATTTCACTGCTACATAATAAGAAATCCTCATCTGTTTCACCGGTTTTCCCACATTGGGTTATTCCGGGGACAGTTGCCCAAAAATAGTTATGTTAAATTTTTGTGTGCGCTCTATATTTCTCATTTTCCAGCATTTTATTTTTTGCAGCATTTTTATGGTGAAAATTGCAGTTGTGATTTTATTCGTTGTTTCTTGTAGCAAATAGATTGCACTTAAGTTTTAATCAGTTAGAAGAATAACTTCCAGTTGCCACAATAGATTGAAAATTTCACAGACTGGATAACAAATTGTTTAGCTTGTTGTTGTTGGATCGTTTGGTTAGGTCGAAGCACATTGAGATCAATTCTCACTATATCTGGGATGTTATCCAAAGAGGATTTGTAAGGCTCGAATACATTTCTGTTGATGAGCAGATTGTTGATGTTTTGACAAAACCACTATCCCGAATGAAGTTTGCTTGGTTCTGTGAGAAGCCTAGAGTGGTTGAAAATTCCTCTTAGAGAGAGAGAGCATTGATTGTATAGCATCATGAAAATGACAATCTTCCTTGGGCTTGGCTAAGAAACCTCTATAGTTGGGAAGATTGGTTTTGAGGCTTAGAGTGCTCCCTTGGGTCATTGTGTTTGACTAAGAGACCATACAGTGGAGGAGATTAACTCTTTTGACATTGAGACAGAATTCCTCCTTTGGGTCATGGACCGAGAGACTATATCATCAGTGAGTTTGATATCGAGCTAAGTTGCACGAAACGGGGAAACGGGGAAGCGAAACGAAACGCGGAAGCGAAACGAAACGCGACCTCCCCAAATTTTGGAAACGGGGAAACACGAATATATATAATAATATATATATATATAAAAACATTTAAAAATTATTAATATATATATGTGCAATCATAAAGCATTAATGAATTATGATACATTTACTTAAACATTTTAACATTAAGATTAAATTTACATCACAAGAAAAGAGAAATATGGCTGTACCTGAGCCAAATCTGCTGCTACAGAAATCTCTTGCTGAAATCTCCTTCTCTTGCTGCTGAAATCTCTTTCTCCCGCTGCTGAAATCTCCCTTGCTCAATGCTCAAAACACCAGCTACTCTCCCTTGCTCAATGCTCAAATCTCCTGCCAATCTCCTTGCTCCAGCTCGAAACAACTGCCAATCTCCAAGAGAAACTCCTTGCTGAATAGTGTGATGAGAGAATGAGAGGCACTGCTATTTTATAGCTTTAGAAATGGTTTCTAGAAGTGATTAGAAACCCTAAAACTAATTAAAAATTAATTAGCAAAAAAAAAAATTTTAAAACAAGTGTTAATTTGCTGGAAACGGGGCCCGTACGGCGTGGAAACGCGTTTTCGTCTGTACGGGCGCGTTTCCATTTCGGGAAACGCGCCCGTACGTACGGAAACGCGTTTCCACGCCGTACGGAGTGGAAACGCGTTTCTGTTTCGTTTCCCCAGGGAAACGACCCCTAGACCCACGTTTCCTGCAACTTAGATATCGAGATAGGGATTCCTCCCTTGGGTCATGAATCGAGAGACCTTTGTTTATGGTCAGGGAGATGGACCCTATGTACTCTTTTAGGTCATTGGGGAGACCATTGGTATGGACAGAGAGTTTAATCTTGATTACTCCCTTGGGTCATTGAGTTTGACTAAGAGACCGATGGGCTTTGTCGAGGAGATTGATGTTGAGTTCTCTCTCTTGGGTCATTGGGTTTGATTGAGAAACCAATGGGATGGTCGAAGAGATTGACTTTAATTACTCTCTTGGGTCATTGTGTTTGACTGAGAAACCATTACATATGGTCGGAGATTTTGGCCTCATGAGCATATTAATTGATCCCACGGTCAGTTGGGTTTTGACATTGATGCCATTGGTTTTGGCTTATGGGATGAGCTTGATGCTATCAACCTTTCCTTATGATGAAATTTGTACATCTATTAAAGTCAATGAAAAGTACCTCCCTTGTTAAGAGGGATTGATGAAAATTTGTAGCTGCGGTCAGTATTTTTCATCAGAAATAAAGGAGAAATAATTTGTTTCCATCTTTCCAAGTCAGCCCCACCTCATGAATGTTGATTTGGGGTAGCATCGGATGTGCTCTAGCCACAAAATTTGGTAGAGAGGTTAGGGCACATGCGATCTCCAATACCCAAAAAGAGTTTGGGCAGATTCTAAACAGTTCAGGAGAGATTAAAATAATTAATATTTTTAATGGAGTCCCTAAGTCTAAACTTAGGGAAAATAAAATATTAATGTGTATTAATATGAATCTGTGTTAGAATGGTCCAAAAGACATCGATCAAGCCAGATCTAATCTTAGCCGTTGATTAGGGACTTAATCTCAGCCGTTGATATGTCAACAAGAAAAGTATAAGAGGAAGCTTGAAGGTCACTTAGAGAATACACCAGAGTGATCAGTCATTTTATTCTCTAGAGCGGAATTTGCTAAGAGAGATAGAATCAATGATTGGGAGAGCAGCTGAGGAGCATTGAGTACAGAGAGAAAGAGAGGCAGAGATAGTGTCGGGATAACAGCGGCGCAGCCAGAGAGAGAGATGCAGGAGAAGCCAGTGCTCACGCAGAGGCAGCTAAGTGCTGCAGAGCACCAAAGGGGCCAGCGTAGCTGACGCAGAGGCCCAGAGAGCTGATGCAGGGCCTCATGGGGCTGATGCAGGCCAAACTAGACTGGCGCAGTGCCAGCATTGGGCAAACGTTGGGGTTTCTGGAGCAGATTGGTGCTTAGTAGCTGCCGGAAGGATTATCCGGGGTTTCAGCCAGTAGATTTGTCAGAAACCGAGAGGTATCACTGCTAAGGAAATTCTATGTTGGGTAGGCCAATTTCGGCACCCAGATTGTACTCTGATATTGCTTAATAAGAAAACCCTCAGATCGCTGCACTTGTTTTCCTACATTGGGTTTTTCCAGGGACATTAGTCCAAAAATAATGGTGTCATATGGTGTGTTTGTTCTTGTTTCTTTTAATTGTTGATTTGTAATATGTTGGGCATGCACTAGTGTTTATTTTTAGTATTTACATTGTAAATAACTTGTTAAGGAAAAAATAAAAAGTAGGTAGAAATAAATCTGAAAAAGTGCATGGAGAGTTTCTAAGTAAACTTAGAAATTTCAACATGGTATCAGAGCGTGATTGCAGATCACAGGAAGACTAAAAGACATCAGCCGAGCAGAGCAATAGCAGCAGAAAATAGTTGTTCTGAGGTGACAGAAGTTGTTTCTAGCAACGCAGAAGCCAAGGAGCGTGACACAGAGCCAGCCAGGGCCACGCAGGGGAAGCCGGGCGCTGCGCAGAGCCCTAGAGAGGCCAACGTTGCTGACGCAGAGGGCCAGAGCGCTGACGCAGGGCATCCCAGGGCTGACGCAGAGCCAGCGTGAGGCAGAGAGGGGCTGACGCAGTTCACAAAGAGGCAGTTGCTGGGGTCTAGAAGGCTGCAGGAATATTGCAGAGTGGAGCTGGGGAGGTACTGTAGTCAGAACAGTACCTGACAGAGCAGGGCCGGAGGAGTTGTTACCAAGGGTTTCTAGCCGGGAACTCGGATCAGAAGTGCAGCTGCACAAGTCGATCAGAGTAGGGGGCATCTCAACAAGCGGCAGAAAGATTTCCAGGAGGGAAATCAGGACTCAGAGGGAGTCCAAAAGAGAACTTCCAGACGAGAAGTAGAGACTCAGAGGAGTCGGACAGAGAACTTACAAGAGGGAAGTAGAGGAGCATCATGGCACTACACGGGGTAAGAGACCAGGATAGACTGGACGGAGCATCGAACTTCGCAATCTGGAAGGCCAGAATCTTATCAGTGCTTGACAGGAATCGTGTCAAAAACTTCACCTTGAAGGTAATAGTTGTCCCAGTCGACCCCAATGATAATGATAGGTACGAAAAGGCGATGGCGAGAGCCAAGTGCATTATCCTTGACGGGGTCAAGGATCATGTTGTACCACATATAGCCAAGAAGGAAACAACATTTGAGATGTGGGAGGCTCTTAAGAAGCTGTATCAGCATACTTTTGTGCAGAGAAGAATGTTGCTCGAGAATCAGATGAAGAAGGGGCAATCGATTGACACCTTCCTCGGAGGACTAAATGAGATCCGAGACCAGTTGACTGCGATAGGAGCGACACCGGATCAGCAGCTAATGGTGAGGACAGCCCTAAATATTATCTCAGAAGACTAGGAAGTGTTTGTCCAGAGTATACTGGGCAGAGGGACACTTCCACCGTGGGACGAGATGTGGGCAGCGCTTTGCCAGGAAGAGATCAGACGGTAGTCGAAGACAGGTAGCAGCAACAAGGGGATCAAAGTGAAGCAAGAGGAGGAAGATGTGGCCTAGCATCTGAGGGGAAGCAGGAAAAGCGGAAGAAGAAATATCTCTCCAAGATCAAGTGCTTCCACTGTGGGGAGCTGGGTCATTATGCGACCCAGTGTTCAAGGAAGAAGAGTAAGGGAGAGTCTCCCAAGACTAAGGCAGCGCCAGCACTGGCAGAGAAGGAAGATTTGACAAACGATGACTGTGCCATGAGTGCACACGCACCACTTGAGCGGAAGTGGGGAGACATCGAGCTATAGTCAGGCGGACTATAGGCGATGAGGGGCAGGATCCTCGAGGTACCCAGCCTCTTGGATTAGACCTTGCTACGAGAGCCCCGAAGAGGAGTAGCAGGACTGGCTGAGTCGGGTAGAGATGGATGCAGATGAAGCAGCAGAGAGAGCTACGGTGTAGGAGTCCCGAGACAGCACAAGCCTAGCAAGCTGCAAAAGTGCAAGAGGCACAGGAGTGTTGCACCAGTGCAGGATGGCACAGAGATGTGTGCAACAGTGCGAGATGCAGGGAGTTGTTGCAACAACGCAGAGGTCAGAGAGGGAGCACTTGTCAGCGGCAGAGGGAGCTTCAGCATCAAGAGGATCTCTAACCCAACAGAGAGGTTAGAGTTGGGAGATCAGTTACTTACTTCTCAGTAACTAAGTTGCAGTGCAACAGTGGGCAGCAAGATGCAACATGATGAAAGGAGGTGCAGTGCGGATGCAGTGTTGGGAGAAAGGACCAAAAGTAGCACAGATGCAGAGGGAGCTATCATACAGATGCAACAGTGGCAGTGGCAGAACCATGGGTAGCAATACAAGATACAACAGTGCAGAGGATGGTGGGCAGCAAGCCTAGCATCAGCATAGGGATCGATGCCGGATGATCAGAGTAATACTCAGTGAGGAGTATTGCTAGAGCACAGTCCTCGCTAAGAGGGAGTGTTGATTTGTGGTAGCATCGGATGTGCTCTAGCCACGAAATTTGGTGGAGAGGTTAGGGCATATGAGATCTCCAATACCCAAAAAGGGTTTGGGCAGATTCTAAACAGTTCAAGAGATATTAAAATAATTAATATTTTTAATGGAGTTCCTAAGTTTAAACTTAGGGAAAATAAAATATTAATGTGTATTAATATGAAACTGTGTTAGAATCGTCCAAAAGACATGGATCAAGCCAGATCTAATCTTAGCCGTTGATTAGGGACTTAATCTCAGCCGTTGATATATCAATGAGAAAAGTATAAGAGGAGGCTTGAGGGTCACTTGGAGAATACAATAGAGTAATTAGTCATTCTATTCTCTAGAGCGGGGTTTGCTAAGAGAGATAGAATCAGTGATCGAGAAAGTAGCTGAGGGGCATTGAGTACAGAGAGACAAAGAGGCAGAGATAGTGTCGGGATAGCAGCAGAGCAACCAGAGAGAGACGCAGGAGCAGCCAGTGCTAACGCAGGGCCACACAGAGGTAGCTAAGTGTTGCGCAGAGCACTAGAGGGGCCAGCGTAGCTGACGCAAAGGCTCAAAGAGATGACACATGGCCTCCTGGGGCTGACGCAGGCCAAACTAGACTAACGCAGTGCCAGCACCAGGCTAGGAGAAGCTGACGCAGTCCAAATTGGGCAAATGTTGGGGTTTCTAGGGCAGATTGGTGCTTAGTAGCTGCCGGAAGGACTATCTAGGGTTTCAACCAATAGATTTGTTAGAAACCGAGAGGTATTACTACTAAGGAAATTCTTTGTTGGGTAGGCTAGTTTCAGCACCCAGATTGTACTCTGATATTGCTTAATAAGAAAACCCTCAGATAACTGCATAGGTTTTCCCGCATTGGGTTTTTCCGGGGACATTAGTCCAAAAATAATGGTGTCATATGGTGTGTTTGTTCTTGTTTCTTTTAGTTGCTGATCTGTAATATGTTGGGCATGCACTAGTGTTTATTTTCAGTGTTTACATTGTAAATAACTTGTTAAGGAAAAAATAACAAGTAGGTAGGAATAAATCAAATAAAGTGCATGGAGGGTTTCTAACTAAGTAAACTTAGAAACTTCAACAATGAAGGGATTTGACCTTTGATCAAGAACCCCTCCAATTGAATGCCTATATATTGACAAAAAAGTTCTCCTCATTTGGACATCACATCAATCACCAATTCGGATCTGTTCTCAAGCAATCTGCTCATACGTGCGAGGGAAGAAGACATTTGTTGAACAGAGAAGTTTGACTTTTTTGCTCTCTGCTTTGACTAGCATTGGCTTGGACTATTCTGCTGTGGTTTGACCAAATCTTTGACTGTCTTGGAGGACAAATATTCTCAGGATCTCTAACTCAGCACTCACCAGGTTTTGGAGCTGTTTCTGGGGCACTAACTGAAGCTTGACCATAGGTCAAACTCTGTGATTTGACTTTAGTTGATTGTGGAAAATACACGACCGAATTTCAGTTCTTTGACCAGCTGCTGCAGGCTAAAATTCGGCCCCTTGACCAGTGAACTAAATGTTGACTCTCTCTCCCTTGACGTGATTTGACTAGGCATTGAATGTGGTCAATGGTTTGACATTTTGACTGGAAGAATAATCTCTACAAATTGGTTGAATTGGACAATTTCTCATAAGAAAAAATTACCAGGTTTTCCCCCTCGTGGAGTTTTGTCCCAAAAAAATATTGGTGTCTCTTGTCTCGTTGTTTCATTGTGATCTCTGTTGCTATACTGAACTTAAATGGTTGAAATTTTCTTAAGTGTAACTGCTTGATGATTTGAATGCTCTAAGAAGTTAACTTGTATCATTGGAAGTAGTTATCTGGAAGAAAAATGTTCTAGTCTATCTTGCATCTAGAAAATCAACAAAGAGATCAGTATGCAATATAAAATTCCCCTCTAAGAATGACCAGGACAATAAATGATATATTGTACAAATACTAACCTTCTCTGTCATATTCCATGTCCTCTGCCTCATCTCCAGAACTGCAATCACCACCTTCTCTGCTCCCTTCACTGCTAGAAGCTACAAGTCGGCTCAAGGCATTTCGGACTGCTTCAGCATGTGCAGCATCATCAAGAGAAGCCCCATTATGTGGTATTGATGGCACCAATCCTGCAAGGAATGTTTCCTCAAATTGGGCAGTAATGAATTATTAGAGCTTTCTCTAAACTATACAATGAGAGAGAAGACAATCTACACCCTGCTTTAAATTATTTTTAGCAAACATAAATTACCATCATCATTTTCTGGTGCATGATATGGAGTTTTGGGTTCATCAATTTTCTGCCTTGTAGGTTTGTTGGCTTCTATTTCTCCCAAGTTTGCTTCATCCCATATAACTCGGCTCCTGTATAAAAACGAAATAACATCAATCCTAATATACAGAATCAAACTTAGGAGCAAATTCATAAATATATAGAAGAATCATAATTGAAATGAATAAGTATCTTGAAATCTTCAAAAAGATGTAACTGAAGGTTTTAATATACTGAAAGCACTAGTCATAAGGTTTTGATACCAAATGAAACCATAAACCCAGAGAGACTCATGGTATGTGCATAAAGGAATATAGAAGTAAAAATATATAGCCTAAGATCATCTACCATTTCACATCGAAAATAAATAACAGTTATCCAGCAAAAATGTTTACTGAGAATGTACTAGATGCATATACCATTATTACTACTATATAATCATCTGCATTATTTCTCGAAAATAAATAAGGTAATTTTATACCAAAAAGGTTTATTAAGAATGTATATGTATAGTTGCACATACTGATACTACCACATAAATATGATGCATTTCTGTAATCAGTAGGACTGCAAACACTCAGTAGAATCATACAATGTAATACTTACAAACACCTAATCTTCTACATCCATTCTCGAAAATACATAAGGATAAGTTTATCTACCAAAATTGTTTATTAAGAATGTACTAATTGTATATCCAATACTACTCCACAAATAAGATGGATTTTCTGTAATTAGTGGGACTGAAAACTAGGGAAAATTTTAGGGGCTAATATTCGAAGGTGGGCTAATTTTCCATGCATTTTCCAAAAAAAAAAGATTACTAACACCTCTGATGGAATAAGAGTAAGGGAAAGCGGCAGAAGAGCCGGGCAGCCACCTCCTGCCTGCCTTGTTATCTTAATCTTGGCTCCCCTCTCGCTCCCAATAAGGACTCTTGAGGGGTTCGCCAATCTTCATTTTTTCAAAAAATGTATTGCCCAAATTTTCTAGTATAGAATTATTTTACCTTCAAATCGCCAAAATTTTACAAAGACTGAATAAAATCATTTAAAATTTAAATTCTTTACAAAAATATTGACAAACATTTTATAGTTTGCATGTCAACAACTAGCAAGATTTGTTAGAAAATCATAAAGGCAGAAAGATTTTCTTATCTTCGATAATTATTTGTCATGTTTTTGTATTCTTATTATCTTTTTTATGTCTTCTTTAACTTCTTTGCATCAAGCAACTATCAAAACATAAATGCATGAAGATCAAGACAACAAAGGACACAGTGTGTAGGCTCTCAGCCAGGGCAAAACCCCTTTCCTAGGGGAAAACCCAAACAAAAAATTATCTTCTCTTCTTCAAGAACCAAATCAACTGAGACAACCAAGACCCTTAAACCAGCAAGTCCTCTTCCAATCCACCAAGTCAGCCTCTCCAAAATAGATTAGTCAAGCCCTACTCAACAACAAGGTTAAAGTCAAAATCTTCACTAAAAGAGGTCCCAGCCTCCCTTCCACTTCTGAAATCTCAGCCTGCACCCTCGGCCATGCAATTTCACACAGCTTATCTCAGCCCTCTTGCACGTGTGATAGAATATGAGTAGGATTTCAGTGTTCTACTTCTTTGTTAGTCGCCTTCTCTTTATGCAAAGGATAGCCCTTCTCTGTATGCCTCTTAACACCTTTTTCTTCAATAGAAGTTGCAAATCGAATTGATGCTTAATTAGATGCAACAATAGGTCAAATGCTAGTCTATATATAGCATTGTTGATAATATCGGTGATATTCAAAAATATCGCGATATTTTTGGCAAAACGATATATCGCCGAGAAAATATCGCTATATTTTCTGTTTTGAAAATATAAAATATCGCAAAGCTCTCCGGATACGGCTCTGGAGCATGCTCAACAAACCTAGCCATGGTTGCTCCTGCAGAGCTCTCTCGATAGCCTCCCGCTGCTGAGACCAACCAGAAAGAGAGTGGAGAAAGCTCTGCACGATGAGCCTTTTCATCAAAAATTTGAGTCCAACCAGCATGGATGCCAGAGGGGGCCCCCTCCCCTCCCTCCTAAGATCGATGCCTTCAAACGACTGGTAGCTTCCTGTGGCAAGAGGAAAGCAAACTCGAACCAGCAAAAATTTGTTAAGAAAGCCGAATCCATCCCCTCGGTAGAACTGCCTGCGGAACACCCGTGCCAAACTACGTTGAACCTGGCAGATCGAGGGCTCATTGGACAATTCACAGGCCTCTGGCCCTCTCCCAAAGCTATTGATGGATGGGTCCAGCGAAACTGGAGGCCCCTTGTCTCTGAAGGAATCCGAAGCCACATGGTAGGCAAAGATTATTATGTTTATGTTTTCGAAGCAGCAAAAGATCGAGATCTTATTTTCCGAAACAGTCCATATTTCATGGGCCCCCAAGGGCTCTATCTGAATAAATGGACGCCGAACTTTGATCCTTCCCAGGACACTCCTTCAGCCGTCTCAGTCTGGGTAAGGTTACCCCATCTTCCTCTTTATTGCTGGAACTCGAAATCTATGGAAACAATTGGGAACAAATTAGGTAAATACATTGATAGGGCTGAAAGGAGAGAAAAATATTCGTGTGCCAGAATGTGTTGAAGTCGATCTGGAGATAGGATTGCCTGAGGCGATCAAGTTGACCATAGTTGGCTGGTCTCACATTCAGGAACTAGATTATGAACCGCTCCCCTTCAAGTGCTGACATTGTCACGGCTATGGTCATTTCACTCGAAACTGCAAGAAGAAAACTGAGGAAGAATCTGAAAAAGAAAAGGGCAAACAGTGGACACAAGCCAGAAAAGCAGGCATAACCAAACAGACCAACAGAGTGAAAAGGAAAGGAGGGAATCCAGAGACCGGAGGACCCTCTGCAGGGAAGAGTTTAACCGAAGATCAAGCCACAGCAAATGCCTCCATCTCAACAAATCCTTTTGCTACTCTAAACCCTCTAGAAGACCAACCAGAACTTGAAGAGGGAGAGGTGCAACAATATACGGAACAGATAGCAGACGCAAAAATAAACCCAGGATCTCAGGAACAAACTATAGAAGCCATTTCAGAAACCCCTTGTGTAGATGCAATCCAACAGGAAAATCAGGGCCCTCTAGTAGGCGCCACTTCCCCACCCTCTTATGCAGAAATGACCAAAAAGAAAAAGCTGATAGACAGTCCTGGTTCTTCCGAAGATGAACCTCTTGAGCAATCCAACAAAAAGGCAGGAAGGAAGTCTCGCAAGGAGATCAGAGAAGAAGAGGCGGAGCGACTAAACATGCAGGGCAGTCAGTCCACAATCGAAATGGCACTAGGCAGAAACACAAGGACGAGACCCCCAAAGGGTGGGCCTGCGCCGCCCCTCTCTAGTAAATAATGCAAATTGTCTCTTGGAATTGCAGGGGTCTAGGAAACCCTCTGAAAGCTGAAGCAGTACAAGATCTATTAAGAATGGAAACCTCAGACATTCTCCTGCTCCAAGAGACAAAGATAGAAGAAGATGCTCTTCTATCTTTAAGTCGAACCAAATGGAAAAAGAACTCAGTTAAAGCAGTCAGCGCCCGAGGTACTTCAAGGGGCCTTTGCAACCTTATGGTCAGAGGATATGTTCCAGCTTAAAAGCTCCTTCGCAACCCAACAATGGATATATACAGATCTTCTACATCTCCCAAGTAAGATTTCTTTAGCTCTCTTCAATCTTTATGTTCCTGTTAACTTCCTGGAAAAGAAGGACTACTAGAATTCTCTCTCAGACTTCCTAGAAATCTATGCCCCCCCAAACATCATTCTAGCGGGGGATCTTAACATCACACTAGACCCAAACGAGAAAAAAGGCGGAGTATGGGGTAAAGATCCCTTCCATGCCTCGTTGGAGTCTCTGATTCTCGCAGGGGACCTTCTTGACCTCAAACCTAAGAAAGGTCGTTATACCTAGACCAACAATAGAGTTGGTAATGCCAACATTGTTGCCTGTTTAGACCGATTCCTAGTTCAAAGTACTCTGCTGGAGGGGAAGCATTTAATCTCTTCAAAAACACTGCCCAAAATAACATCTGATCATAACCCCATCTCGCTACTGATAGAGAAAGAGGAGGACTTGGGCCCTATTCCCTTTAGATTCAACCCTCTTTGGGTATCGAGAGAGGGCTATATGGACATAGTGGCTCACGTTTGGTCGCAACCAATTGAAGGATCCCCCAGCTTCGTGTGGGAACAGAAACTCAAATACACTAAGTCTGCATTAAAAGCCTGGGCAAAAAAAAACCCTTTCCACTCCAATGAGCCATAGACAAAAGACAATTTAGGCTCTAGTTGAGATTCAGTTAGGCATGGAAGGATCTGAAATCACCAAAGCTCAGCTACTCATTGAACAATAGTTCAACTCTTTTCTTTCCTTTCGACAGGAAGAGGAATACTGGCGCCTTAAGTCTCGCAGCTTCTGGCTCCAAGCTGGAGACAGAAACATAGCTTTCTTTCACAGACAATGCAGAGCCCGTCTCTCTTGAAATCACATTTTCGAAATATGCAACAGGGAGAGGGAAGTTATCAAAGGACAACCTCTCATAAAACAGGCAACCACAACCCATTTTCAGCATCTGTTCCAGGAGGATGGTTCTTTCGATGAAGACCTGGCTGCCGACTTTTTGTCAAACATCCCCTCTCTTGTCACTGCAAATGTAAACGCTGGATTAATGATGCCTTTTTCTGAAAAGGAGATAGTTGAAGTCATTTGGTCAATGCAGCCGAATAAAGCACCTGGGCCGGATGGCTTCACCATCCATTTCTACAGAGCTTGCTGGAATGTAATAAAATTTGATCTTCTCAAAATGGTAAAAGCCTTCCAAAAGAAAGCCAAAGTGGGAGGGTGCACCAACTCCACCTTCCTCGCCCTTATCCCGAAAGAAGTTAACCCTGAGACTTTCGACAGGTTCCGGCCAATCTCTCTCTACAATGCCTCCTACAAGATCCTTGCCAAACTCTTAGCCAACAGACTCAAGCCTCTGTTAGGGAACCTGATCTCCCCTCTGCAGGGCGGTTTCGTCAAAGGAAGGCACCTCATAGACAATGTGATCCAAGTGCAAGAAGCCCTCCACTCTAGCCATTCTCGAAAGGAAAAAGGCATGCTCATCAAGTTGGATATGTCAAATGCTTTTGACTGGGTTAAACTTTCATTTCTCTATAAAATCCTCCTCTCTTTCGGTTTTAGTGTTGAATTTGTCAACTTGATAAAAGCTTGCACACACAGACCTTGGATAGCCCCCGTGGTGAATGGTAGACCTTCTGACTTCTTCCAAGCTTCTAGAGGGCTCCGCCGAGGATGCCCATTGTCACCCTTTCTTTATATCTTGTTGGCAGAATCCCTAAGCAGAAAGCTGACGATGAAAATGGAAGTAGGCAATATTCCAGGTATCAAGGTAGCAAAAGGGGTGGATCCTATAAATCACGCCCTCTTTGCGGATGACTCTCTCCTATTGGGAGGGGCCTCGATTAAGATAGCAAAGGCTTTCAAAGAAATCCTTCAACACTTCTATTTGATCATAAGAGCCTTGATCAATCAAAGAAAAAGTGTGGTTTATGGCTGGAATGTAGATCACCCAACTATTCTTCGAATTGCCTGCACATTGGGATTCCCTGGGTATGACAAATGGGAAAAGATCAAATATCTAGGCCTTCCCTTAACCTTGGGACCAAGCCCTCCCTCCCTTTGGACTGAAGTAATTAGCAAGATAAAAGCAAAAATAGCATATTGGGGAGGCCAATGGCTAACAAAGGCAGGGAAGTTGGTTTTGATAAAGGCAATCCTCTTTGCCCTTCCCATCTTCCAGTCTTCCCTCCTGCTAGCTCCTAAGTCTACCACGGAACAAATTTCCAAACTCCTTTGGGACTTCCTATGGAAAGGGGGCAAGGGCAACCAGAGCAAGTTACATCTCGTAAGATGGGATATCCTTAATAGACCACTCCAGCAAGGTGGGTTACAGATATGGGATCCAGGCTTAGCAAATCTGGCTCTCGGTGGAAAAATCATATGGCAATTGTATGCAGATAAAAATCATCCTGTCAACAAGATCCTCTGGAAGAAATACCTAAAGGGAGGCTCCCTGAAAAACCTCACAACAGCTTCTACTCCAACAGGAACAGCGATATGGAATTTAGTTAGAAAAAGCATCGACCATATACAGCAGCATTTATACAGAATATCGGGCAATGGACAGAGAACATTACTATGGGAGGACACCATTCAAGGGAACGCCCCATTGGCCACCCTAAATTCCTGTAACGATTTAAAGATCTGGCTAGTGAACAAAGGCCTCCTCCGACTTGCAGACATATGTTCTTGGGACAACAAAGGGAATTAGGCAGGATGGACTTTTCCAAGTGTTCCTGACCCTCTGGAATCACAAAAAAACTTGCTTTGTGCAGGTATCTCTAGCCTCATCCCTGTCCATCGTTCATCCAAAGATAAATGGGGGTGGGGAAGAACCAGAATTTATACAGCAACTCAAGGATTCTCCTCTCTACAAGTTACACACGCATCATTGCTGACACCGAAGCTCTGGAAATCCATTTGGTCTCCCTTTTGCCTTCCAAAGGTGAATTTCTTCACTTGGTTACTCATGCATAAAAAGGCACTAACAGGAGAAAATCTAAACAAAAGAGGGTTCCACGGCCCCTTTAGATGTTGCTTATGCACTTCTACTATCAAAACCTCTGAGCACTTATTGGTTGACTGCGTTTTCACACAAGAAGTCTGGAAGATGGTCCTCCACTGACTTAGCGTATCCACCCCCTCCCAGATATCAATTGTTTCTCTCTACACCTCCTAGGCAGATCAAAAACCCTGAGGAAAAAACTAAAAATGCAAGCTGGAAAAACATTTGGCAAGCTATTCCAAAATTCCTTTGGTGGAAAGTGTGGTTGGCTCGAAATGAGTGTGTTTTCAACAATAGGCTCCCGAACTCAATGGAAGTGGCTGCCAAAGTAAAAGCTCTCTTGTTGGAAATAGTAGATAAATCAGTTTTTGCCTTTATTTTATCTGCAGAAGTCTCTGCGTGGCTAGGACCCTGCATGACAGGAGAAAGGAAAGATTCAATCAGCGAACCGATGAAAGCTCCTACTTGGCGCTTGCATCTCACTGAAGGTGACTTTCTTTCGTGGTGGCAGGGGACCTCAAAAGCCACTATCTTCTTTGATGGAGCGTCCAAGGGGAATCCAGGCACTGCAAGCACAGGAGGATTGATTCTTTCCTCAGATAGATCGAATAAAACCAGCTACAATTGGGGCCTAGGCATAAGTTCGAACAATCAAGCAGAGAGTTACAGCCTCTTAAAAGCTTGCCAGATTGCAAAGGAGTTAGTTTATAAAAATATTCGGAGACTCAGATCTTCTAATTAATCTCTTAAACTCCGAAGATTATTTTTGTAACCCAGCTTTAAACAAAACCTTGCAGAGAATTCAAAACACATTGAAAGATTTCGACACAGTTGACTCATACCATATTTTGCGGGATTTAAACAAGCAAGCAGACTTGCTGGCAAATAAATGTCGCCTGCTGTCTCAAGGTAAACTTAGCCTTAATGGAGGACCCTGCTCGATTCATCCTTTGCCTTAGACAATCTACAGAAGGCAAATCTGCACTCACTGGCCCCAATATTCCGATTGAGAGTGGTAATTGGAACTCTGGAAGTCACATCCAGGATCGCCAAGCAACAAGCAGATGGAACAACAAGCAAAAGGAATATCAAGAAGAAGGAACAACACCAGAAGGAACAGTAGCAGATGGGAGAAGGAACAGCCACAGAAGGAACAGCAACCAGAAGGAACAGCAACCAGAAGGAACAACACCAGAAGGAACAGCACCAGAAGGAACAGCAAACCGAATGAACAACAGCAGAAGGGACAGTAAGCAGATGAAGGAACAACAGCAAAAGGAATAGCAACCAGAAGGAACAACACCAGAAGGAACAGCAGCAAAAGGAACAGCAGCCGAAGGAACAATAGGCCGAAGGAACAGTAGCAGAAGGAATAGCAAGCAGAACGAACGACAATAGAAGGAACAGCAAACTTAAGGAACAGCAAAAAGAAAGGCCGCAGAAATTGCTCCTCCAGAGACAATATGAAAGACAGAAAACAAGAATAGCCAAAGAATTCAATGAATTTTTGAATATAAGCACAGGAGAAAGGGACTCCGTCCTCAGCCATTCTTATTTCTCAGTTTTTAAAAGCTACTGCTGATTGTAATAGGAGCATGTTCCACTTTTGGCAATAAATACACTAACCGTTCTTGTTAAAAAATATATATATATAAAATATCGCGATATTTTCAACAAAACGATATATCGCCGAGAAAATATCGTGATATTTTCAAAATATCGGCAACATATCTACTATGTTTAAAAATTTGAAAAAATTATTTTTATGCTTGCCGATATTTTCGCCGATATTGCCGATAAGATGTTTTCTGAACCCTCGCCGATATTTTGTCGATACCGATATTATCAACACTGACATATAGTAGTCGAATCACCTTTATGAGGTTGACTTGATAGATGTTGAGGCCGACTTGGTGGAGGAGGGACTAGACATAATATATATTCTTTCTTGACATAAGAAGCCCAAGAAGGGTCTAGAACATGATGACAAGGAAAATGACTCATGACAAAACCCTAGAAGCACTCAATGGATGCTTTGACGGTTGACCTATAACCATAATAAATAGAGCATGAAACCCATGCTTATAAAAATAATTTTCTTTGATCTTAACAATGATTTTATTTTCTTCTCTTTACAAATATATAAGAATTACATTATGTCATGAGCCAAACAACAATTATGAAGACCAATACTAGTTACATTGTCAACACTCCCTCCTAGCTAGGGAGGTATTCATATTGTTCAACCGGTACAAGGATGACCTCAAGTTGAAATGTTCCAAGAAGAATGCAACAACATATACAATGCTAGATACCATCAAGGTACCAACGTGTCATCAAGGCTACCTACCAAGACACTAATTCAAGGATCAA
Organism: Pinus taeda; assembly: GCA_000404065.3. Taxonomy (NCBI): domain Eukaryota; kingdom Viridiplantae; phylum Streptophyta; class Pinopsida; order Pinales; family Pinaceae; genus Pinus; species Pinus taeda. The sequence continues at coordinate 193,740 of APFE030741562.1, forward strand.
AGTGTCATTTCCAAGACACTAATTCAAGGATCCAAATGTCATCACAAGACACTAATTCAAGGATCCAAATGTCAAGACACTAACTCATTAGGGATCCAAGTGTCATCTATCAAGACAGTAACTCATCAGGGGCCCCGGTGTCATCTAGGCTTCCTACCAAGACACCCACTTATCACAAATCCCAGTGTCATCTTAGGCCAATATATCAATTCCAAAAAAGCTTTGAACATTAACCAGGACAAGACACCAACACAACAGGGGATCTAGACAGCATCATACTACCCTATAAAGGGATTTAAATATCATCAATATGTCCTCCCTAGCACCATCATACGGGCTCGCAGCCTAAGGTACTCATCTCTCCCTCTCAACCAAATCAGAGATATCCATCAATCCAAGCATGCTTGTTAAATATTCAAACTTCTCAGGAAGAGATCAACACATCAGCTACTTGTTCAACTATCGGAACATACTATAGCTTCCCAACCCCAACCAGTACTAAACCTCCAACATAGTGGTACTTATGCTTAGTCCTAGCATAAACTCCAGGGTCCTCAATAATTTTGATGTTGCTTTGGTTATCACAATTAATAATTGTGGGATCCATGGTCCCTTCAAACAAATATGGCAAAAGATTCTTTTCCAACCTCACAAGCAGCAACATACTCAGCCTCAGCACTACTCAAAACAACCAAGTATTTATGGCTCATCCAATAGATTACTACGGATCCCAAACTAAAATGACCACCAGTGGTGTTTTAGCCATTCCTAATCTTTGATCCTCATTCTCTCCTCATGGCCTACACATGATGTACGGTTGTTAGTCCTAGCCTAGAGCATGACACATGAAGTAGTGAATCATGTCCTCCCTCTCAACTAGGGAGGAAACACACTTTCCTTCATAAAGGAAATATATTCAAGCTCCCTCTCAGTTAGGGAAATATGTCCATCATCAACAATCTTTATTCTTCCAGCTACATAGGCTCGTTCTTTTGGATCATCATGTCATCAGAGATGTTCAACCTTTCAGAACATCATTCCTTTTATCTTCATATGGCAACAAAGTTAACTTTCAATCATCAATGTAAACTTCAATGTCATCAGGGTTCTTACAAATCCCTCTTTCCATCATGCTCAACATCGTCATAAAGTCATCATCAACTATGAGGTAGGCTTACATCTTTACAACTTTGACAACTATGTACCTGCAAATTTCATCAACAAGTACAACCAAGCACAAATATATATGTACAAGAGCAAGAAGTTAACTTTATCAATCTAGGATTATCATGTCATCACAAGGAGAACATCTAGGTTTATCAAAACTTCAATAAGAGATTAAACCTTAGATATCCCAAAATCTAAACCTTCTTAGGGTTTCAATCATAGCAGAAACATTTATACCTAGGGTTTCACTTTCATGCCCTAAGCTCTTACATCAACCTTTGCTATGGTTTTTGTCATAAACCCTAGATACTATCATCAAACCTAAAAATCAAAAAGCTAGAGTTTTATCAAAGTATTAAAAGATAATACTACAAGGGTTGATTTAATCTAGAACTCAAACACCCTAACAATATAAGAATCTTTATGATTCTGTAGCAAAACCCTAGACATGAGAGAGTCATTAAAAGAAATTTAAAAGAAAAAATGATAATACCTTATTTTTTTATGGAGAGTTGTTACAAATTTTACAAATTGAACATGCCTTTATTGGCTCCTTCTACAAACTTGGAAGGGATACCTCTCACCATGACAATTTTGAAGGCATCAACATCCTCATGGTTCATCTCCATATGAGTCTACCTTTATCAGAGTGCCCAAGGATCCAACTTAATTACCAAGTTACCATTCCTTTTATTTAGCATATCTTTCTCATTTTGCTTTCTTCATTATGTCTATACAACATTCAGTGACAAGTATCACCAAGGAAAATATACAAATAAAAGAACATGATTATGGTTTTGACAATCTAGGGATTCTTTAGAGAGGAAGAATTCCTAGGGATTTCAGATCCAAACCATAAGTCTTTTGATATTACCTTTAAAAACATCAACCCTAGGGTTTGAATCTCAAATCCAATTCTACCCTCACAAAACCTATAGACCAAAAGCTAGGGTTTCTTTGAGAGAACAAACAGATTATGGTTAAGGTTTCTCTTTTGACTAGAGTTTCCAAATACCAACTAGAGTTTACAAAAACTTAGATGCCAACAACCTTCAACAAGATGAACCCTAGAACGAAAAAGGAAATCCAAAACCCTAATCCAATTCAGTTTAGACCTTACATGGATAAAAAACAATTATACGTACCTCAAGGACTACATACCTTAGTCCTCCAAGATCACAAGAAATCTGCTACAAAGGTTTCTTCAAGATGCCATGATCTTCCTGTTGCTTAAAAGAATGAACACTTCAAAGATGCCAAGGTCAAATAGCAATTCAAAGATACTACAACTTTCATTGATGTCATGGTCTTCTCAAGAGCAATGCTCTACACAAGGTGACTGACTTCTTTTGACTGTCATAGTCCTTCAACCAAGCATACTTCCTTCACCAATTTGAATCTAAATGTAAATATGGATTCAACCTATTTGCTTCCCATTTTACTTACGAGTCTCGAATATAACCTTTTCTGGCTTCTTCTTTTTTAGTGTAATTTCAATCTTTGAGCTACCTGAAGTTTTCGGACTCCCTGAGATGATTGAATCTTCGGCCTACTGAACAGGGTTAGCAAAGTCACTGTTAATGCCTTCAAATACTTTAGTCAAGATTTTCTATAAGGTTTCTTCTTTGCCTTTTAGAATTACTTCAAGAACACAAGAGATGCTTAAACAAGAGACTGCAGGCCTCTCAGATATTTGAAAGGATAATGTGGATACTTCTTAAAACTTCGGATGTCCTTCAAAATGATAATGTGGATGCATTTTGGAGAAGTGTACAAAATTTTGATTTCTTTGATGCCATTTGTTAATGCTACCTTAGATGAGTTCTAGATCTTCCTGAAACCTTCAATATGTCCTAGGTTATACTAAACCAAGACCTCTATATGATCCTTTACCAAGACTTCCTTCTTTCTTGCAAATGGGATCCATCAAAAAGATGATGAGAGCCAAAGATCTTTAAGTTGCCTTTTTCTTTCTTCACCTTATCTCTGAAACCATGTTAGAAAATCAGAAAGGCAGAAAAATTTTCTGATCTTCAATAATTACTTGTGATGATCTTGTATTCTCATTATCTTCTTTATTTCTTCTTTAACTTCTTTTCATCAAGCAACTATCAAAACATAAATGCATGAAAATCAAAACAAGAAAGGGCATAGCGTGTAGGCTCTCAGCCAAGGCAAAACCCCTCTCCTAAGGGAAAACCCAAACGAAAAATCTGCTTATCTTCTTCAAGAACCAAATAACTAAGACAACCAAGACCCTTAAACCAACAACAATTCTTCCTCCAATCCACAATTCAGCCTCTCCAAGTTAGATTAGTCAAGGTCTAGTCAACAACAAGGTTAAAGTCAAAATATCACTAAAAGAGGTCTCGGCCTCGCTTCCACTTCTAAAATCTCAGCCTACACCCTCAGTGGTGCAATTTCACATTGCTTATCTCAGCCCTCTCGCACGTGTGATAGAATATGAGTAGGATTTCGGCCTTCTACTTTTTTGTTAGCCTTCTTCTCTTTATGCAAAGGATAGCCCTTCTCTTTGTTGAATTTTTTAGCAACTAGGGAGAAATCTCCCTAGAAATCACTTTATGCGGTTAACCCCTTTCACCGTTGAAGCGAATTATTTCTCAAGAGCAAATTATTTTTCATAAAAGTTATTTCAAAAATATTTTATAAAGCAATGGGAAATGTGCAAAATAAAATCACTTGATTGATTCAATTAGACATGTGCAAAATAAAATCACTTAAGTTATCTAATTTGAATGGATCACTCTAGGAGCTTCCAAAACACTTAATTCGAGGAAGGGATTTTGCCTCAAAGATTTCTATATATTGAAGAGAAGCCTTCATTTGCAACACATCAAGTTCTCTCTCTCTTGCTTTTGTGATCTAGTTATCGCATTAATGTTCAAGCCCTCGCATCAGTAATTTATCTCTCTTATTATCAGTAGTAGATCTATTGCAGATTTGCAGATCACTTATCATCATTAGCAGATCTCTTATTATCAGTAGCAGACCTATTGCAGATTTGCAGATCTCTTATCAACATTGGCAAATTTCTTATTATCAGTAGCAGATCTATTGCAGATTTGCAGATCTCTTATCAACATTGGCAGATCTACTATTTGGCAAATCTATTATTTGTTGTTGTTAATGCTCTCGCTCCAGAGAAGTATTGAAGTTGATATTGCTCTCACACCAGACATATTTAGATCTTGTATTGATCTTGCTCCAAAGATATTTTAATCTTGATATTGTTTTCGCACCAGAGTTTGATTGTTGATATATTGCCCTTGCTTCAGTAGCATTCTGATCTTGCATTTGGAGAATATTGCTCTCAGTATTTAGCTCTCATACTTGTGCACTTTGTTCACTCACTTGTGTCTACTACTCTTGTTTTGGAAGCCTTTGGAGGCTTGTGGTGGTATTTTGAAGTTGTGATATTAAAAAGGGTTGCTACTATTGTTATTTGTAAAAGGGGTTTTGTACTCTAATTATGTATCTTTGTTGAACATTTAAATACAATCTAATAGAAGAGCATTTTAAAAAGGGTTTTCCCCCATAGTGTGGTTTTTTCCTGGTCTTGGACCAAATCCTGTGTCTTGTTATTCATTGACTGTTTTCTACTATTTATGATCTCAGAAATTAAATTTTAAATCTACAAAATTTAACATGGTATCAGAGTTGTGGTGAAGATAAGCTCAAGAACAGTAAGCTTAAGGCAATTGTCTGTTGAAACCTTATTTGCTGCTCAAAATACAACAGTAGATCAATTTAGATGGCTACATCCTTCTTCAAGGACAGCGAGAAATTGACAGGGGCTTCAAACTATGCTGCTTGGAAACTCAGACTGGACATCAACTGGGATGGAGAAGATGTTCTAGAGTATGTCCAAGGAGGTGTACCCCAACCTCCTGAAAATGCCCCCGCTGCTACTAAAGCAAGATACAAGAAAAGGTGAGATCAAAGCCTGCGAAATTATCATTGATTCTTTGAAAGACCATCTTCTTCCCTATATCTCCAAACTGAAGACATCTAAGGAAATGTATGACAAGATTGCTGCCATGTTTGAAGTCTAAAATCTGAATCACGTCCTTGACCTGAAGAAACAACTCAAAGATATCAAATTGAATAAGGGAGAATCTATTCAATCTAATTTACAAGGATTATTGAACTCAAGGACCAAATTGTGTCTATTGGCGAGCCCCTGTTTGATAGGGAATTGGTACACATAGCCCTTAAATTTTAATGGACTTCCTACAGCTTGGGAAGTATTCGTTACTGCTATCAGCAATAACAATGTTTTTCCAACTTTTGATGAAATGATCGGAAGATGCAAGCAGGAAGAATCAAGGATGATTTCAAGGGGCAGAATTCAAATACATGAAGAAGGAGAACCATTTGCCTCCGTTGCACAAGCAAAGAAGAAGAAAGGAAAGGGGAAATCTTCTAAGCCAAAGTCCAAACCCAAGTTTTTCAAGAAAAGCATGAGGAATGTTGAATACTTTAACTGTCACAAGCATGGGCACTATGCTCGAGATTGTCCAGAAAGAAGATCCTCTTATAATCAAAGGAGTAGCATCAATTACAATAATCAGTCCCCTGATCGAAAAAGGAGGAATTATGGAGGAAGAAGATAAGGAAGAAGCGATGCCCGCAATGATCGTGATCAAGAGCCTTGTCCTCAAAAGAGATACAGAAATACAAGGTATGAAAATAATGTTGTTGCTTCTCAATCTGAGTACTTTCTGATTTCAGCTTTGTTGCTTCTCAATCTGAGTACTTTCTGATTTCAGCGTTGTGTAGTGCTTCTCCTCCAAATTCTTTAGATCGCTGGTTAGTGGATAGTGTTGCCTCTTGGCACTTCTCTGGTTATAAAGAAGTCCTCTCTAATCTGGTTGAGAAGGAGACTGGTTTAAACATTATCCTTGAAGATAACACTCATACCTTGTAAAAGGGTTTGGTTCAGTTTCTTTTCATTTGGATCTTGGAGAAACTATTCATCTTCAAGATGTTTATATGTACCTAATCTAAAGACAAATATTGTATCTATATCTTCTCTAGAATATAAAGGAATGAAGGTTTCTTTTACAAAAGGTAAGGTGTTAACCTAGCCAGAGAAAACAAACATGAAAAATGCTTTTACTCTTGGATCGAGAGTTGACAGGCTTTACAAGGTCAGTGGGAGACCTATTAAGCTATGGCTCAAGAATGCAATTTCAATCAGATCGAGTTATGGCACCGCAGATTTGTTCATCTTCATTATAAGGCACATCCCAAAGTAAAGAAGATGGTTTATGGAATGCCAAAAATCTAATCAAAACATAATGTTGTTTTCCCTGGTTGTGAAAGTGGAAAGAAAACAAGACGGCTTTTTCCTCTAGCAATATTGAATCTCATGACATCCTGCAGTTAATTCATTTAGAGTTGTGTGGACCTATGCCAGTGACATCCATAGGTGAATATTTGTATTATATCACCTTTGTGGATGATTTCTCTAGAAAAACGTGGATATACTTTCTAAAGCACAAAGATGAAGCCTTCGATATGTTTAAAAATTTCAAAGCATTGATTGAAACCAAACTGGAAAGAAAATCAAAGTCTTCAGATCAGATAATGGAGGAGAATTCATTTCAAATGAATTCATTGACTTTTGCATAGAAGCCGGTATCAAGAAAGAAATCATTGTACCATATAATCCTGAACAAAATGGTGTGGCAAAAAGAAAGAATAGAGCTATCATGGAGGTTGCTCGTGCCATGCTACATGACTAGAATGTGCCAAAGTTCCTATGGGGAGAAGTTGCCAACACTGTCGTATATGTACAAAATAGGACTCCTCATTGAGCATTATATGACAATGCTCCTGAAGAATTATTCACGCACAAGAAACCGGATGCCAGTAATTTAAGGATCTTTGGTTGTCCTATTTATTTTCATGTACCAAAATAAAAGAGGAACAAGCTTGAGGCTTTAGGTAAGAAAGGTATGTTTGTGGGCTATTGTGAAGATTCTAAAGCATTTAGAATTTATATACTTGGTTAAAGAACAATAGACTTCAACAGAGATGTAACATTTGATGAAGATGCAGCTGTTGAAAAAGTGAGAATTAGTCCTCCTTCTATCTCTTCTAAAGAAATAAATGATGATGTGGATCCCTCTACCCATGAACTTGATCATGAGGACCTAGATGAACCTGTTGAGCCTATGGATCCATTAGATCCTCCTCCATATAGGAAAAGGCCTCTATGGCTTCATGATACTCTACAGGATGTTGAAAAACACATTGCTCCCAGGGTACTTTTAGAGAAAGCATGAAGCCCAGTGGATATCAAAACTATGTTGTTTCTATGAGTTCTATCATACAAAGTGAAACTCAATCATTTGAAGAAGCATAAAAGCACCAAATATGGAAGGATGCCATGACAGAAGAATATGAATCCATTATGCAAAATGATGTATGGGAAGTTGTTCCTAAACCTCAGGGCAAATCAATTGTGACTTCAAAGTGGTTGTTCAAAATAAAACATGGCATGGATGGCAGTATTGAAAAATATAAAGCAAGGTTTGTGGCTTGAGGATTCTCTCAAAAAGAGGGTATTGATTATGAAGACATCTTTGCTCTTGGTGCTCGCTATACCACCATTCGCTCTATTATTGCTTTAGTTGCTAGTCAAGGGTGGACTCTCCATCAGATGGATGTCAAGACATCTTTTCTCCATGGTGCTCTTCAGGAGGAAGTATATGTTGAACAACCTCAAGGCTTTGAGGTACATGATAGAAGAACCTACGTATGCAGATTGAAGAAAGCACTCTATGGATTAAAGCAAGCCCCTAAGCCTTGGTATTCTCGCATTGACAACTACTTCATAAAGTTGGGATTCACGAGGAGCAGTGGAGCAGTGTTGATCCAAACCTCTACTTCAAAGTTGTATAAGGTATACCTTTGATTTTGGTAGTATATGTTGACGATCTATTTTTGACAGGAAATGAACTTTTAATGATTCAGTGTAAGAGGGAGCTTGCCTCTGAATTTGAAATGAAAGACCTTGGGATAGTGCACTTCTTTTTGGACCTGGAGGTCTGGCAGAGACCTGGCAAAATTATTCACTCCCAAGGGAAGTATGTTGTAAAGCTATTGGAAAGGTTTGGAATGGTAGAGTGCAAATCCATGAGCACTCCCATGGAGATGAACTTCAAGAAACCCTGTGGTGATGAAGTTGGACCTGATTTATCTTATCCATCTGAGTATCGTCAGTTGATTGGAGAATTGATGTTCCTAGTAAACACTTGTCCTGATATTTGCTATGTTGTAAGCACATTGAGTCAATTCATGACCAATCCTTTACATAATCGTTGGGTTGTTGCTAAGCATGTGCTTAGATATTTGCATGGGACAATTAATTTCGGTCTTCGATATATTGTTGTTGACATAAAGTTGCATGGTTATACTGATGTTGATTGGGCAAGCAACATTGTGACAGAAAAAGCACTTCAAAATGTTGTTTCAGTTTGGGATCTGTCATGATCTCTTGGATGAGTAGGAAACAAAAATCAGTTGCTCCCAGTTCCACAGAAGTCGAGTATATTGCTGCTAACTTAGCTAGTTGTGAAGTTGTCTAGTTAGAAAACTCTTTGGAGAGTTATTTGAGCAAGTCCTGGATACTACAGTGATATTCTGTGATAATATGAGTGGGATTTGATTGTCTAAGAATCTCGTATTTCATGACAGATCCAAGCACATTGAAATCAAATATCATTTAATCTAAGACATGGTATAGAGAGGAGCAATGAGACTCCACCATATTCAAAATGATGAGCATATTGTTGATACACTTACCAAAGCATTGTCGAAGAAGAAATGTCTAGTCTTCAGAGATATGCTTGGATTAAGGGATGTACCTCTTCCGGGTTCGATACCCGGTTGATCAAGAACACTGAGATGTGTGCTCTTCCCCCATGGTTGAGCTCCTTGGGATGAGGAATTGAGCTAGTGAGCTCCTGGGGATGAGGGACCTCCAATCAAGGGTATGCCCCAGTCATGCATCTTGTTTCCCACCCATCTGGCCAATGGGTGTTGGCTACTTGACATCGGATGGTGATCCTTACCAGTCATGGTAAGTTGTATCTCGCTCAAGTTCGAAGATGTTGGTGTTCTTGAACAGCATAGATTCTTAGCCTTTGAGTGAGCTATTGTGGATTCTTATGCTATGTGTTGAGCTATTATGGTTTCTTAGTCTTATTGACTGAGCAGTATTCATTCCGGGTGGGGCAGCATGAGTCTCCCCAATGATATTTGTTCCAAGTTATAGCATATGACTCTCTAATGCTGGGTGGAAGCATTTGGCTCTCTGATGATTATTTGGACTAGGTTGAAGCTTAAGACTCCCTGGTGAAGTTTTTTGAGCCTTTATTTGGTGGAGCTTGGATTCAGGGTGGTAGCAGTAGCTCCCCTGCCATGAGTATTCTTCTTTAAATTCAAGAATGTTTTGCATGATTCATGACAATTTGAAAGGTACAGCAATTTTGGCTTTATTGATGGAAATTCCTCCCTAGTTGAGAGGGAGTTTTAAATTTTTGAGCAACTAGGGAGAAATTTCCCTAGAAATCACTTTATGTGGTTAACCCCTTTCACCCTTGAAGCGAATTATTTCTCAAGAGCAAATTATTTTTCATAAGAGAAAAAGTTATTTCGAAAATATTTTATAAAGCAATTAGACATGTGCAAAATAAAATCACTTAAGTTATCTAATTTGAATGGATCACTCTAGGAGCTTCCAAAACACTTAATTTGAGGAAGGGATTTTGCCTCAAAGATTTCTATATATTGAAGAGAAGTCTTCATTTCCAACACATCGAGTTCTCTCCCTCTCGCTTTGGTGATCTAGCTCTCGCATTGATGTTCAAGCCCTTGCATCAGTAATTTATCTCTCTTATTATCAGTAGCAAATCTATTGCAGATTTGCAAATCTTTTATCATCATTGGTAGATCTCTTATTATCAATAGCAGATCTCTTATTATCAGTAGCAGATCTATCGTTTGGTATATCTATTGACAGATCTCAGAACTCTCGTTCAGCTCTCGCACCAGTGGTTTCTGCTTTTGTTATTTGTTGCTATTAATGCTCTCACTCCAGAGAAGTATTATTGCAGTTGGTATTGCTTTCACACTAGAAGTATTTAGCTCTTGTATTGTTCTTTCTCTAGAGATATTCTATTCTTGACATTGCTTTCGCGCCAAAATTTGATTGTTGGTATATTTCCCTCGCTTTAGTAGCATTTTGAACTTACATTTGGAGAATATTGCTATCGGTATTTAGCTCTCGTACTTGTGCACTTTGTTCATGAACTTGTGTCTATTGCGCTTGTTTTGGAAACCTTTGGAGGCTTGTGGTGGTAGTTTGAAGTTGTCATATTAAAAAGGGTTGTTAATACTGTTATTTGTAAAAGGGGTTTTGTACTTTGATTATGTATCTCTACTGAACATTTGAAGAAGATCTAATAGAAGAGCATTTTAAAAAGCATTTTCCCCCATTGTGGGGTTTTTCCCTTGTCTTGGACCCAATCCTGTGTTTTGTTGTTCATTGACTGTCTTCTATAGTTTATGATCGCGGAAATTAAATTTTGAATCTGCAAAATTTAACACTATTTATGCCTTTTCACACCTCTTTCTTCAATAGAAGTTGCAGATAGAATTGATGCTTAATTAGATGCCACAATAGGTCGAATGTTGGTCTACATATAGTAGTTGAATCACCTTTATAAGGTCAACTTGATAGATATTGAGGCCGACTTGGTGGACGAGGGACTAGACATATTTTTTGACATTAATACATATTTTTTCTAGACATAAGAAGCTCAAGAAGCGTCTAGAACATGATGGCAAGGAAAATGACTCATGACACAAATCTAGAAGCATTCAATGGCTGTTTTGACCTATAACCATACTAAATAGAGCATGAAACCCATGCTTATAAAAATATTTTTTTTATCATTATAATGATTTTGTTTTCTTCTCTTTACAAATATATAAGAATTAAATCATGTCATGAGCCAAACACCGATACTAGTTACATTTTCAACAAGATTCTCCGCAATTTCTAAACTTTAAGATAAATTTCCATCCTTAAAATTTTCCCTGCAAACTCTATCAGTAGAATTATACAATATAACACTTACAACCACCTAATATATACCATTTTTTTCAACACAAAAACAAGGCACTTAGAAATTACAAGCTTGCAAGGAATATGATTTAACTATGAAAAGTGGAAGACATACAATGCTATTAAATTATTAGGAAAGGTTTTTCTTCTCTTTAACGATTGACTAAAATTGAAGTAAATTATATTGTAAACCAACTCCAATTGTATAAACACGACATCACAGTTAATAATTTTAAAACCATAAAAAAGTACACATTCTTTTATTTTCTCATACTTTCATTTGTATTTTTCCATATTTTAGTATTTAGAAGTGATTTTGTGTAACATCCACTTTTCGACCCCTATATTGTAATCACCATGTATGATGTAACATCCCCTATTCAACCCCTATGTTGTAATCACCATGTACATGTGAGCTTATTAGGCTGGTGAACCAGGACATAATTAATTAGGCTAGTGCGCTGAGTTATGTGTATTTATGTGTTGGGGTCGGTGTTCCTGCACGTATGTACTTTTTATGCTATAAGACTAGAAAATCTGATATCTTAAATAAGTTTAATTTATGCATATTTATACACATAACGGATACAAGCGGACCTAGACAAAAGAGTATGGGGGACTAATGACTCCACAGTTGATAAAGGAGTCTTGACAAAAAAGTAATATTATAATATTCAATAAAGGAGAGAGATGTTTATAAAAGGAGGGAGTTGGTTACCCAGTCATGCAGGCAAGTGGATTATCCAGTGACACATGGTTATGCTAATTAGCCGGTGAGTCGTGTACTTGGGTTATGGAACTGACTGGGGATTGTAGTCGGTGAACCCTAGAAGGTGGGCATTGCAGAGGGACTAGCAAGTCCCGAAGAAGGGTGTGCTACTTGGGTTTTGGGAACTGACAACAGTTCTGGCGAACGGTTGGTGAGCCCTAGAAAGTGGGAACTATAGAGGAAATGGCCATCCCGAAGAAGGGTGTGTCACTTGGGTTCTAGATTGACTAGCGACCCAAATTGGTTATGGCCTAGAGGGTGCTTGGAGCCCTAGAGAAACATGATTATTGGGTTGGCACCTCGGCCGTGGAGATATGGTTATTATCGATTATTGTTGCCCGTGGAGTTGCAGCCCCAGCTCGGGGGTGATCTGCAGTTGAGAGTTTAAGAACCGCAAGGTATATGGCAAGGAGGAACATTAGAGGTCCATAGCTAGCCAATAAATCATACAGATAAGTGCTTAAAATTGTTTATGTGCCCATTTGATTCTGTTGTACTTACACATGGATTGGTATTTTAGTGATTTGGTTGTGCTCATATTGTGTGTTATACTTAAATTAAGCATCTATTTGCATTGTTGGTATCATTACATGGTTATGTGGTATGTTGTTATTTATGGTATGTGCATTTTTGGTTTGATTTTGCTTAGGGATGTTGGAAATACTAAGAGGGGGGTGAATCAGTATTTCTTATTACAATTGCTAAATTATTATTTTTTAGAGCATTAACAATAAGCAAAAATCAACACATCAAAAGAATAGTGCACAAGAGATTTTTTAGGTGGAAACCCCTCCAGGAGAAAAACCACCAAATTCTTTTCTAATATTTTGTGATTACAAAATGTTTCAACTCCAATTGAAAGGGAAGCTCCAACTTCCTAGTACTCTAGAAAAGCATTCAAGTTTATTAGGCAACTCCAACTCCTGAAAGGATGCTCTTACACCCTGTTTTACCAGCTCCCACTAGAACGACGCTCCTACGCCCTGCAAGTTCCAACTTGCCCTTGCACCACCCTAGAGTGTTTTCAGGCTCCAATTGAAGGAAACTTCACTCTCCTGCCTTGCACCACCCTACCACCCTGAGAATTTAAGGAAGAAGAATTAATGGTGGGCTCCCATACTAGGGCCAATGACCCACTTACAAAGATATTAATAAAACCCTTTCTGCAAATATGTGCTTCAGATATACAATGAAAACTAGACTTCTTCAAAAACTTCTATTAAATGATGTAACATTGAACTGAGCAACAACAGCCCCTAGTATCAATCTGAACAATTCAAATACCTCCATAATGCAATTATGCCTTCAGCTTCTGATCCAAAGCAGAATCACTGGAGATGCCTCTACAATTGATCTGTACTTGATGCCCCTGCCCTTATTGTTGTAGATGATGTCTCTTCAGGAGTTTTGAACCTGATAAAGTCTTTTAACTACTGCGGCCAAATATTGAAACTTCTTCAATGTCAGATTAAATACTGGGATTTTACTTCAGAATACCTTAACCAATCATCAAGATATAATGCAATCATAGTCTTGCCCTTCACAACTAAACTTCAGCACCTCTGCAGCTTCATTAACTTGAAGATATGTCAATATTGATGCAATTGTATCGCAAAATCGTAGACCAACCTGGACTGTAACTTCAGATCTGTATCATGACTAGACCCCCTTTTTGCACAATGTCAATGATGGTGAAAATTCAACTACCTGGCAACACAAGATGACTGTCTTTTGTTTCTTTACAGAATAGAAGAGAAAGGCTTTAGATTAAAACTGTAACTGTCTGCAAATAGACTCTCAAACTCGTGACACGATTTGTACCAAAAGCAATCCTCTTGGAGCAACCACAAAGAATCAAAAAAATTTAAGACAATCCACTGTATTGATTCAACAAAAGGGCAAACGAATTCAAGGTCAAATTGCTTCAAGTGTTTGAGCCCTAGGAGGGCTGAAAGGCAAATGCCAACGTAATAAGTTACAGGTCGAATTCCTTCAAACAACTGTTAAGATGGCTAGGTGTGCAACAAGGCCAAAAGGGATCAAGACTTGAAAACTGAACCACAAAACTCCAAAACTTTAGGACATAACATATGTATATGATTAGGTCGAATGCCATGGGATCAGTCCAAATGTTGTATCGGTTGTGCCCTAGGAAGGCCGAAGTGCAATCTTCAGCAAAAATCAAATGAGGACGGAGATGTTGGAAAATGTAACTAGGTTTAGTCTTCAAAATTGTCATTGTACTTATATATTTCATGTAAAAAGCAAAAGAAGAAAAAGAATTTTTATTTTTCAAGCATGGGTTTCATTCTCAAGTCAAATTGTTATTTAGGTCAAGCATGTTCTTCATGCTTCTAGGGTTCATTAAGTCAAAAGAATATTTGTCATAAGTCATTCTATTGTACTTGAGTCAAGTCCCATTTGGACTTTTGAAAGAAGCAAGAGAAAGAATTTTATTTGAAAAAAGTTGTCAATTTTGTCCCCACAAGACCAAGTTAGCCCTGCCTGGACAAGTTGGCCCTAGGAGGGACCCATTCAACCTCCTAGACGTGTATATATACAGCAACTCATCCTCATTTGGATTATCTCAAGCAAGTTCGATTTTTGTGCCAAGAAATGAGAGAAAACCATTGAAATACAAAAGAAGAAGAGCTAAAGTCAAAGGGGAGAGAGAGAGGGTCAAAGAAGGAAGAAATCTACCACGTAAGAAGTTTTTTTTATGCCCTAATTTTTGTCACATGCGAAATTACAAGAGTTGCAGGGCCGAAAATGGCAGACCTAATTGCAGGTGCCGAAAATCTGAAGTTTGGGCAATTTTGGAGAGTTTTGACTATTGTTGACTTGAGTTGACTTTGACTTGTTAGAAGAGCTTGGAAGGAGGGCTGACATGGGTCTTGTGGGAGGTCTTGGTCTTGGAATTCTCACTTTGGGCTGATTTTATAAGAAGAGAAGATTTGACAGGGTTTTCCCCGTGGAGTGGTTTTTCCCTGGCTTGGAGCCTATATCTTGTGTTCATTGTATTTTTGTGATCTTCATGGTTTATGGTTTTGGTAATTGTTTGATGTAAAGAACATAATAAAGGAAATACGAAGCCAACATATATTTACAAGCAATTATCAAGTAAAGCGAAATCACCCTAATTGTTGCCCTATTGATTTCTCAACAAGATATACCTGCAAAAGACTCAAAACAAAATCCCAATGCGCTGTGAATCATACCCAAACAAGCCCGAGAAGGCACTAGCAATAAATCACAAAAGTCTAGCAAGAAAGGGCCAAGTAGGTTGAAGATTTTGCCCCTAGATAGTACTCGGAATCTGCTTCATATGGCCTGAATGGCCTCAAAACACCTACCAATGAAGAGCCAAAGAAAGTATAAAATTGAAGAGCCCAAACGAAAACCATTGACCAAACAGAACAATCCCAAACTACTTCAAATCTTCACCTCCTTCAAATTTGCATGACTACCCAAGGCCGCAGACATAATCATTGAGAAAATAGCAAGTTGATTTTTTTGTTACATGTTGAGGTGAAACTGAATTCTATTTATAGACTAGGAGGAGGCTTCTTATGGAGCCAACAAAATATGGAGGGAATTCGACTTAGGTTTAAGATTCAAATTTTAATTTTGGATCCAAAATAAATTCGAATCCTTTTTGGAGATCGACTTGGATTTAGTTGAAATGACTTTTGGTAAATGACTTGTACTTTAATTAGGTCCTTTGATGATAAATATTTTCAAACAAATGTAGAGATACCACATCATCTTAAATTTTTTGAGTTGCCACATCATCTAATTTTGGGGTTCAAGAAGGGGGCTTCAATCTTTGATTAACCATATCTCCCCAACAGAGATGAACCACAAGACATACCATATATCGTTGGAATCGACACGACGAGGAGCATCAAATGGTGATGGTCGTGAGCCCAAGCAACTTGATTTTCCTTGTAATTTTGATCAACGAAAGCGAGGCTTCTTCTGGCACTGCTTGGGTTGACATCAATGACAACCATATTTCAACAAGGGATTTGAGTGCAAATGGAAAATTTTGGGGTTGGTGTGAGTAGCATTGCTCAGAAGTGGTTGGGGAAGTTACAAATGGTATAAGAGCTTCAGTTTCACCATTGGGCCTACATGGGCCAAACACAAGGCACATATGACATAAGCAAACAAGGTAAAGGATACCCACAAACTGTTTAACGAAATATCTCAATTGATTGCAAACTGTTTTGTTAGATTCCATCAGCCAGATGCAGTTTCCTGAAATAGAGTTGTTGTGGCAATTTTTGAAATTGTTTCAAAAAATGTGAGGAAGAAACGTAAAACTAGCCCATGATATTTATGGATTGTGGGAAAAAGAGCATTTTCTGCAAGTCTTGTCGATGATGGTACAATATGGACTTTGAAAAGAGCTTATCAGTGCTAGGCAATTACAAATGTTTTTGGCTTCCCTGTGCATTCTTTATTGACTTCACCAAACTACCAAAACATTAGCACTACACTTAAGACACTAAATCTATTCCACAACAACATTGGCAACCGACAGCTTGTGAAAGCAGAACACTAGAGAATGCACATATTTCAAAACCCCTGATTTCTTCTTTAGTTGTAATAACCTATGTGAATTTCACCCTTGTCTATCGTGGAATAGGGAAACATGTCCATTCTCACCTAATTATAGGTGTATATGGAGGATGTACACTATTGAGTATTGAGTTGTCATTGACGTCAACAAGACAAGTGTCGGATCAACGTTGAAACTGGACAAGTGTGCATGGCCACAAACAATGGAGAAAGTCCCTTGCACTACAACTAAATCAGCTTTAGAAATGCCACCTACAGCAACCTCTCAAGAAAAAGCAACTAAAGCATGCTATAAAAGCTCCTCATTTTTTGTTTTTGGACAACAAACAACATTCTTGTATGAATGGCACTCATGCACATAGTTTAGAAGGACAAACATGTTAATTTTCTTGAAACTTTGCAACTACTTAAAATGAACTTACTGAAAAATCAAGGCAACTAAAAACTAAAACAAAGTTTAATTTTCACCAAGATACATAGTTCCTTAACATTCAACATGCAACAAAAAATACTTGAAATAAGAACAAATGCACACATAAATTTGACACCTGTGTTTTACCCAGGAAACCCAAATGGGAAAACCTACTTTCGTTGTTGTAGTCTTCTTATTGATTGTTCTTTGAGCAGCTAAATCTTTTACAATTCAATGCATTGCTACTGCAGCCAGCAAATAGCTTCTAAGAAAGATCTCGACTTTCTTCTCACTGATCTCGGCTCCACAAATTGTTCTCAGCCTATCACTGCTCTCGCCCTTGAGAAATTTTTCTCAACCCTACCTCTTGATCTCGACCCTCACACAATCGTTTCTTATTGAAGCTAGTCTCAGCTTGCTCTTCAAATCCCTGATCTTTGCTCCTCAATCAATGTGCTATACCATCAACAAAGAACCATCAATCTTTGTGCCTTCTTCCTTCTCCGCCTTAATATACTTTTGATGCATGCAAGGGGCCAAGTTTGAATGGTTTTTCACACTAGTGCAACAAGTTTCTTTTGCCAGTTAGCTGGAGCAAGTCCCCATTACACCTAGACTGGATCTCAGTTAACTGGCTCGAATTGCTCCTTGATTTTCTCTAGTTGTGAACCGAGTTAACTGAGGAATTAACTCGTCCCATCTTCACTTGTCTTTGAAGTCTAAACGCATCCTAACTGAACTTGTCTAGTCCCACTCACCCTGTAGTTTAACTGAAGAAGACTCCAACACATTGAAGCTCCAACATTATGCATGACCATTCCAGTGAGTTGAAAATCAACTCATCACAACTAAAGTCTATCTCATGATCTCACATGTATGCTAGAGAAAGACAAATCGAATTCTTCCTTGGCTAAGGATTTTGTACAACTCCCAACTTGTCTATGAAAAACACAAACATGCCTTTGACTAAGGCCTTCATCAAGATATTTACAACCTACTCATTTGTGGGAATGTATGGTAGCTTTACTATCCCTTTCTGCACACAATCCCTAAGATGATGGTACCTGATCTTGACGTGCTTGGAGCGGTCATGAAACGCTGGACTCTCAGAGAGCTTAATGCAACCTTGATTGTCATAGTGAATCACTGTGGGCTCCAACTCCTGCCTAAAAAGGCCCACAAGCAACTTCCTCATCTAGATAGCTTCAAGTTGCATCTTCAGCCATATGCTGGTAACCTAAAGCACTCTTTTGATCCATAGAGCTCCCTGCCCAATATGCATCTATGAAGCCCTAAAGCCTTACTCCAACCTATCTTTAACATAACCCATAATCTGTCGTGCATTTGAGATACCTCAAGACATGCTTAGCAGCAACCCAGTGAACTCTGGTAAGATCCATCATGAACTAGCTGAACTAGTTCACTGCAAACATATGTTAGGTCGTGTGTTGACTAAGTACATCAACAACCCAATGAGTTGCCTATACAATGTGGCATCTCACTCTACTCTGCTAGCGTCCACCTTCCTCTAGTTTGTGACTAGAGGCGTTGTCATGGGCTTGCAATCTTGCATATAAAACCTCCTGAGGATCTATGTAGTGTGCTTCCCCTGCCCCAAGAAGATTTCCCCATCACCCTGCCATACATCCAACCCAAGTAATAGTGCATAAGCCCTATGTCCTTCATCTAAAACTCTCTTGCAAGATCTTCCTTGCAGCTCTAAATCAAGTTGTTTGCTCCAATTAAGATAAGATCGTCAACATAGAGCACTAGAATGAGCGGAAGCCCTCCAACCATGATGTAGTATAGGTTGGCATCCGCCTCACTCTTAGTGAAGCCCAATCCCTAAAGGTAGTTGTCAATGCGAGTGTACCATGCTCTCGGTGCCTGCTTGAGCCCGTAAAGAGCTCGCTTCAGCAAACAAACATGAGTGTCTCTACTGAAAGTCTCAAATCCCTCTGGCTGCTCCATATAAATCTCTTCCTCAACCATTATGTTGAGGAATATTGTCTTCACGTCCATATGGTGGATCTTCCGCCCCATCTGCACTACAAGTGCCAGAATTGTCCTGATGGATGAATAACGAGCCACTGGGGCACACGTCTCATCATAGTCAAAATCCCTTGGCCACAAACTTGGCATTGTACTTCTCCACACTCCCATCTGCTCCATGCTTCACCTTGCACACCCAGCGTGGGCCTACCATTGATTTTCCCTCTGGACGTGGCACAATCTCCCAGACATCATTCTTCATGATGGAGGAATATTCCTCCACCATGGCATCCCGCCAAACCAGCTAAGAGGCTACCTCCTCGTAACAAGGCTCTAAGTCTAACAAATCAGTGATAAATGTCGTGTACTTGGCATAACTTTGTGGCTACATGCTTTGCCTGAATGTAGAGCTACGCGTTTCAACTCACTCCTGGACATCCTGAGTCAACATGTCGGCCCACTTGGCTCTCTTCCTCCCTGTGCTAGGAGTCACTGACTGAGTGGCTGCCTCCACTCAACCTGGTCTCTCCTCCTCATCCTACAATGAGTCCTTGTCATCCTGTTGTACGGCCGACTTGCCACTTGGTTGAGACTCAGTCGGTGGTACTAACTGAGGCTCCTACTTGGGAGCAAGAAGCTTCTCCTCAGGCGCTCCAAACTACTCTCACTCTAAGGACTCCCTCAGATTTTTTTCCTTTGCAAACCTTATGTCCCACCTAATAAATTTCTTCCTAAGTGATGGTACGTACACCTTGTATGCTTGAGGTGTCTCACAGTAACCCGCAAAAATTCCCTCTTCAGTTGTGGGCTCCAGCTTCTTCCTTCTCTCTTTGGCCACATAGCAGTAAAATTTTGTCCCAAAGATGCAGAAATGAGAAACATCCGACTTCTTGTCTGTGAAATGCTCCTCCGGTGTAACTCATCCAAGCACTCTGTGTGGACTCCTGTTCTGCAGAAATACTTGCAGTGTTGCATGCCTCTGCCCACAAGAACATGGGCATCCCCTTCTAATGCAACATGGCCTTGGTCGCTCCAACTATGTTGTGGTTCTTCCTCTCGGCCACCCCATTTTGTTGAGGGTTATGGGGTGATGTAAGCTCTCTCCTAATGCCCTCCTTGCCACATACGTCCCTGAAAGCATTGAAGATATATTCCCCGCCATTGTCACTCCTCAATGCTTTGATCTTTTTCCTAGTTTAGTTATCTACCAAGGCCTTAAACTCTGTGAACTTAGAGAAGACCTCCTCCTTCTTCTTCATAAAAAAGATCCATGTCTTCCGAGAATAGTCATCTATGAAGGTGACATAGTACTTGTAACTCATGAGGAATGGAGAAGAGAAGGGCCCACATACGTTTGAACAAACTAGCTCTAAAATCCGTTTGGCTCTGTTGTCTCGGCCCCGAAAAGATGACTTGATATACTTGCCAAGTGTGCAGCCCTTACACACTTCATGTTGGTCAATGTTGCACTGTGGTAGCCCTGTGGCTATCTGTTGAAGGATCTTCAATGCCTCATAAGGCAAATGCCCCATGCATCTATGCGTCTATGCCAAAGCTCCCCCACATCTCTGCAATGCTCATGTCCTGCCTTGTTGCTCAAGGCCACAACGGTCTCAAATTGTAGCCGGTACAAGTTCCTCACTCTAACTCCACTCTACGTAACTGCTTCAAAGTTCAGAGGCTTGATGAAGACCTTCCCTCTACTAAAGATAACCTCATACCCCTTGTTCTCCAAGGTTAAGACTGAAACAAGGTTTTTCTTCAACCCTGGGACATAGATGACATCTCTAAGGTAGAGAGGTTTTCCGGACTCCCTCTCAAACTTGATTGTACCCACGTTCTTCACTAGGTATCTACCATCATCTCCCATCTCTATATGAAACCGCATATCCTTCTCTGTCAATTAGCTGAAGTAACTCTTGTTCCCAGTCATGTGAAAGGATGCTCAATTATCAATATACCACACATTGTTGGCCATTGAGGTTGTCATGCAAGCTATCAATAAGAAATCCTTCTCGAACTGCGGTTGTCTATCATCTAAACCTTTGGACCCCTTTGGATTTCCTCCCTCAAGGTGAGGTCATTCTTCCTTGGTATTATTTTTCAGCTACCCTTTTAGTGTTTCCAAGATTGCTTCTAATGAGCGCATTATAATGGTTAGCTCAGGTGTCGAAGCGGTTGGTGTTGGTGGTAGCAATGGCGATGGTGATGGCGACGCCGCTAGATGACGCCGTCGTTGATATGTCTTTACCATTGCAATTTGTTCCTGATCACACAATAAGGTTATAAGTATATTAGGTACAATTTACAATTTCGTAAATTCAAGCCCACATGCGGGTATAGGTTTTCTGCTATTGTTATCTGCAGGCAAGTGTTACTAATACCGAGGTTAAGGAGGGTGGTATTGTTACCTCCTTGTCCTAATTTGTCCTAATTTGAAGGGTAATATGTTCTAATATGTAGCGATGTATAACAATACTTATCATACTACATAGGTTAGTATTATTAATAAAGTTAAATTTCTAGAAACTTTATTCCTAAATAAACACACCTATAGTCTGCTTGGGTAGCTCAATTGCAATGGTCGTGATAATGAAGTCTCACCGAACCGGAAGTCTTGGGTTCAAATTTTGTGCTATCCCCCCCGATTGGGGTGAGAAATTGGACATGATAAAGATGTAGTCCTACCAAGCTTACAAAAAAAAAAACACACACACACACACACCTATAGTTGGGATGGGATATTTTTTATTAAATTTGATTATATAATATTCAGTAAGATTGTAATTTTTCTTATATATAAATAGATTTGACAAATTAAAAACTCAAAAGTATCAGATTATATATATAGTACAAATTGTTATTTTAATGAATTTCTATTAAATTTCAAATAAAATTAATAAAAAATATGAGTAAAATTTATTCAAAATTTTGGAAAATCTAAATCACTGGATGAATGATTTATCATTTATTTATAATTCTTCCACAAAATATGTGTCCATACATGCATTATACAATGAGCATGCACTCTATCCAACACAATATACAATGTGGAGACACTCTAACCAACCATTACTAGTTCACCAAAAAATAAATTATATTTATATTTTTTTTACCACAATGAATGATAACTTCTTGGAGTTTAAGCGAGGGCTCAAGAGTCAAAACAAACTTAGTGGCTACCACTGATTTTATTTTAAACAAAGGTTAGAAAACATCACAAGAATCTATACTTAATATCATTGAACCCCAATCTACTGACACGGTGCTTGAGTCCGATAAGAGGGCTCCCTAAGCATGCGTGTGAGGAGAGTATTTTTAATTAAAAATTAAATTATTATAATACAAAGCAAATACAAATAATACAATTCTAATGAGTTTAATAATTTAAGTGGGTCTAATAATAATAACACCCTAGATATTTTATACAATGGACAAGATGTATTGAGGGGTCAGAAGGTGTTTGGTCAGAGGTCAAGCATAAATATTAACCATAACACCTATGGCCGTAGACTATTACAAACCTACGCAGAGTATTTATGGTTGTCAAAAATATAGCATATGGTATGGATTAAAGCCATATTACAATGGCATACGAGCAGGTCAAGCGGCGGTCGGCATGAGAACAGTCAAGACATAAATAAAAATGAAAAGGAGAAAATCATGTATTGTTCTCACTAAACACTACCCACGAAAGAATCATCAATTGCATCAAGTTTGTCTCATAACCGCTCTAGAAACAGAGTCATCCATACAATTAGCAACCAGAGCAATTTTGCATAACAAATTTGTTGCAAGAACATTGATGTTGGATTGTTGTCATATTAGGTTGACCGCATTGATATCCAAAAATAAGCTTCACTCAATTTGGCATATTAATAACCTATAGCAATGGTTTTAAGAACAATATATCATAATGTTTGACTCAAGACCAAGCCAATACAAAATAATTGACATATTAGATAGTATTTAAATCAAAACGAAGGTATCCTTCACATCTATTAATTTTCTCACGATCTAGACATACTTAGAGGTCAAGTGGCTTGATTAAAGAGAATGTAATCGCTAACCGATGAATTAGTCTGCCAATGGTTAGAGAATTCTAATTCTGAAAGGTTTTCATCAGAAATTATAAATCTAACTTAAATTCACAAAGACCATTAATTCTAGAGGGTTGCAACATACTCACTGGTAAAATGGCTTAATTAAATTGATTGCAATAATTCACTAACCTATATTTTCTATTATTTCGACCTTAGCAGACATTTATGTGCACCAAGACAAGTGAGAACTTTTATACTAGTAGGCAGATGTTTTGAAGAGAGAGATAACATACTGATTTCGACTTTGGACTGGTGAGACTCAGAGATCCATCGTAACTAACATTTTCATTGTGGCTCAAGACACTCTTGCTTGTCATTTCTAAAAACCCCATGTTTCCTGGGCCATGCTCCTAATAACCAATCCTTATACAAAACCAAGAGACATTCTTTAAATCTATTCGTTGGCAGATCTTAGAATCGACTCTCGTAGAGGCTAAAGGCACAAAATCGAACTCAAGTATGGAAGCTCTGATGTTGTTATGGTTAGAACAACCAGCTACAGCTTGGCCGAGAACCCAAAAAAAAAATTAAGCCTAAAATATAATGCCTAAAGCCACAACACCTTTCCAAATTCCAATGTATGTAGGGCCTGTAAGGTCTCGAAGGGTTTAACCGGGCTCTGATACTATGATGTAATACCCTAATTTCGGAATTTAAACAGAGAGCCTAAATTTAACAATTTAAAACAATTATAATGCCCTCATTTGCAATTTAACCAGACAATCTAAATTTACAATTTATTTGCAAGTACTTCCTTAAAAATGTCGTTTGAAGGCAAATCTGTACTATCCTTGTTCCCGTTGCTGCTACCAAATCAACCATCTTTCCTCCCAACCCAAATTTCCAAAAACAATCAAGGCCCAATCTTCCTCTCTGGCTGTGACTTTCTTGGTATTTCCTCCCTCGTCTATCAAAGACCAAAAAAAAAAAAAAAAAACTCTCCCTTCTAAACTCCTCCTCTCCTTAAATCCCCGAGGTTCCTTCCTCACCCCACAATCTCTTCACCACCTTCAATTATAATATTGTCTGAAATTTTGCAGGCGGTCACTGCCCTCTGACAGGATGGGTTAATAGAGTAGGGGTACCGCCTTCATTTAACGACCGAGACTCTATTTATAAACCTATATGAATTGTACTTCATAATTATTCCGTTTATGTTTTATTTCTTTTAGATTGTGAAATGCCTATATTATGATTTATTTTAGTTAATGTGATATTTATATTAAAATTCTTTTAATTTGTCTAACAAATAATATATATATATATATATATATATATATATATATATATATATTATTTCCTTTTTGTACAATATAATTATATCCCTTTTATACTTTGTATACCCATTGTATTTATTTATGTTTTGTATAATATATTCTAGTTATATATTATGATGGTGATACACACATTAAGTGCCCCACTTAAAATATGCATTATATTTTGGTGAGTTAGGTATTTACTCAGTACTCCGATAATTAATTCATTACCCTATACTTGGAAATTTTCCATAATTAGTTAGTACACATACTAGTGCAGTGCATGTGAAGCATGCATACGTAGCTATCATACGCATGCCTCGTATGCATGCTAACATTCTTGTGCTCCCTATATTAGAGATGGGTCATTACAACATTTCCCAAATGGAAAGATTCTCTTAGCCACTGACTACATCCTAGAAATTCTTCCAATACTTATGAAGTCCCAAAAGTGCAAGACTCACAAGGTCTTTGTCTGCTACAAACTCGCCCACTCCAACTAGCTCATCCCGAACCTGGGTGAACTTGGAAAGGTAATGATGGGCTCTCCTTAGCTCATCCAAATATTTCTTAACTTGTCCTTCAAGGCAAGCTCCCTGGCATCACTGAATCCCTGATACAAAGCCAAGATGGCTATCCACATATCGTTTGTTTTCATCTTCCCATAAAAATGCAGGATAATTGTGTCTTTGACCACCTCAAGAATGATCCTCCTAGCATTGGTGTCATTCTTGTTATGTTGGATCAACTGTTGATCATCTATAGGTGCAATTTGTGGGTTCTGCGCAAATTATAGCACCCATTATCTTCCAACACCATTGACATCCGCTCTCTCCATGTTACCCACCATTTTGTGGGTGATATCCCTAGGAGAAATTTTTTCTCCATGATGGTCCTCAGCCAGCAGCCACCAACTAGCTCATTGTGCCATTTCTCCGCCACCCGAGCCAGCCATGTGGTCCCTCACCCGTCTATCATGATCGTATGTTTGAAGGTGGGCCCCCCAAACCTAAAGGTATGCCTTATCATTTGGTGATTGAATATTTTAGTTTATTTATCATGGAAGCTCTTGGGAATGGCTTAATGGGGGGGACTTGGCGGAAAGAGTGGACTAGGTTTGTGCTCTTGTCCCCTAGGTCTCTTTTGGATGTTAACCTTGGACCCTAGTCCCATGGGATATCTTTTACTAATCTTTGGGCTTTAGGGATTGTACTACATGGGAAACCCTAATTTTGGTTGCGTGGTCCCACTCCCCGATACACATAGATCACCCCCCTTCCGCTCATTATAATTCCATTCATCATTCCTCCCACCTAGGTCCACAAAGGGTCATCCACCCCCTCCCCTTTGCCCACACCTTGGGTCGGGCCTGGAATGATGCACAGAGGTTGATGCAAAAGAAAAGAAAAGAAAAAGCATAATTGGCCACATTCAATAGGAAATTGTACCACAAAATGCAAAAGTTGGCTAGGACAAACATTTAGCATGTGGTCAAAAGCCAATACATGAGCTCTACCACCTTCCATGGCCATCACCCTAGTTCCTATAGGCACTAGATGAGCCTCCTCTATCATTCAGGAACCCATGATTGTCCCAAAACCCGGTGGGCGATGAATTGCCCCACCTTAAAGTGGGTATCAACTGCTATACTTTACACATCATGCTTCCATTCCCTTGAGCCCCAAGCAGTTAATCAAAGAAAAATCATAAAAGGCAAAAGGCATATGAGGAAGGGTGGAAAAATCAAGGTCAAGGCAACACATGTACCACGATTGCTCCCTCCTACACATCATTTACCCAAGTATGGTCTTCCCTTTCATTAGCTACCCTTGTACTATGGCATGTGACCCAGGTTTCCCCCTTCATCCCCTACATCATTCCATCACTTTATCACATGCCACCACCATTTGAAGGATGTACCATGGACATACCACCCCCCTTAGAAACAGAAACCACCTAATAGGATGCTTGGTTAACCCCCCTTTGAGCTTGGAGACATTTGCACATGCCAAAGCCCACTATGGAAGGGCATGCCATTATGAAGTGCCCACCTATTTTCCATGGTTTGTAAACTCTTTTACTTGATTTATTTAATGACTTCGTGTACTAGAGGGAAAGGGGATGCATTGGATCTTATGTATGATTACAAATGGTCTCCATTTTGGGTTTGGTCTCCCTATATGGGGTCCTAACCCTCCAGAGGGTGACATTAGCACATGTAGGGTGTGTGTAGAAAGCCATGGGCCTCCACAACAACAGACAACATTCCATGGATCCCTAGAGTCATTCAGAGAATACTTGTGGTTCACCTATTGGACAAAGAAGATGCACATGGTTCACCATGCCCAGTCGGCTCCACAATTGCTTGGTAGATGGTTTAGGATCTATATGATGATGTGGCATCGCTTATATCATCCTAGCCCTTGCAGATGGTCTACAGGCATCCTCGATCGGTTTGGAGACCCATGAGGACATTTGTGTGCCCCCACATCCATTTGGGAGCACCACAGGTATATTACTTAGAGAACAAGGGACCAACCCCTTGTCCACTATTTTTGGAAACCTATTTCACATTATAGCACCTATAGACTTCATTAGGCCTCCTCTAAGACCCAACGACATATGTTATTGGTCATTTAACCCTCTTGAGAGGCTTACTCCTTTGTTATTGAGCTAGTTTGGTGGCCTTGTCACCAAAAGTACTTGTTATTTTGCACATTATTTTATTCTAGGGGCTAAATTACGCCAAAATAAGCTAAATTGAATTCATTAGACATTGTAAAAATAGATGATGAGTTGATTCATTCTCTCATCATCACTTGGATTGATCATATTATCTTGTGATATTTTTGCTATTCTCTTTGAAGGACAAAATTGGATGGATGGATGAATTTTGATGTTTGGATATCTTCATTTTTGTCATTCTATATTGGCATATGATGATGATTGGATATACTTGTTCTCACATGTAAGTGCTCTTTTAATGCTATTTTGTCATTCTTTTCTATGTCACATAAATGATGTTAGGATTTTCGCTATACTAGGCCGAAATTTTTGTTGCTTTTCTTGGATGAAAGGGTATAAATTTGTCATTTATTAGCGTTGCATCATGTTATGGGCCATGTTTGAATAAGTGAATGTTCCTAGGGATGTTTCATTGAAATTTATCTTGATAAGTCATCACATATTGCACATTGAAGTATAAAGACCTCGAAGCAGTTTTTCTCATGCCCTAAATGTCATGCAAAATTGTTCTAGAGGCCTCCTTGACTGAATGAAACCATCCTAAGCATTAGAATCATTTTGACTCCATTTCTCTGAAAGGATTAGGCACTGATCCTCCATAGGTGATCACCTAAAAACATATTTTTTTCACCTTTCTCTCTTTCTCTCTAGGCCTAGCCTACATAAGTCACCTAGGGCATCAATTATCTCACAATCTAGCCATCCAAACACTTCGATTTTCGGTCCATAACTGCACTGGTGTTTGCTCTAGAGGCCCTCCAAATTTGAAGCAAATCCAACAGTGGGATCTCAAGATATTGCAAGCCCTAGCTCGAGGATTGTTTCTTGCCCTAGGTTTCCCTTGGCTAGTGACCTCATTGGGATCATTGCATTACCTTTCATTAAAATTCTTTCTTTGGTCCCCTTCTCCTCCCTAATTAAGTCAAATACATCATTGGTTGCCCAACCATATCCCCTTGACCTAACCTGGGGTCCACTTGGCCCAGTGTGGTCCCATAAGTTTTGCAAGGTAATTCTTCAGAGACCATTTGGAAACGAAGTCTTCATTAGGGTTTTTAGGACTAGGTCCCTCCTTAAGGAGTCTCATTCTCAAAACCTAGCCCCTGAGACCCTCTTGGCCCTTCTTAGAGAGCCTTTCATCTTGCATCTTGGGCAAGCAAGCCATATATTGAGCCTCTCTTGTGAATAGGCCTCTTTAGGAATCACTCTTTTCCCTTTATTGACCAATTCATCTAGGTGATTCCCTTCATACCGGGTCTCCTCCCATTGGTTAAAGTTGTAAAGAGTAGGGAGCTTTAGCTGAGGTGACAATGGGCTATTGCTCCATTGTTGACCTAGACCTAGCAGTTGCCCCTCTAGGATCCCCTTTTAGGACCCCTGCTAGTTTGATCGGTAGCAAGGCTCTCCTTAGCTCATCCAAATATTTCTTAACTTGCCCTTCAAGGAAAGCATCCTGGCATCATTGGATCCCTGATACAAAGCCAAGATGATGATCCACATATCGTTTGTTTTCATCTTTCCATAAATATGCGGGATAATGTGGTCTTTGACCACTTGAAGAATGATCCTCCTAGCATTGGTGTCATTCTTGTTATGTTGGATCAACTGTTGAGCATCTGTAGGTACAGATTGTGGGTTCTGTGCAGATTATAGTAACCCATTATCTTCCAACACCACTACCATCTGCTCCTTCCATGAGCAAAAATTAGAGGCTGCCTCTAAACAGTGATATGCCCTTAGTCCTTGGAACAACATACTATTATCCAAAATTCTGCTATCCAAAATATTGCTCTTCAAACTCTAGCACAAGCCTACTCACTGAACTGCGCTCTTCACTGACTGAACAATCCTGTTGCTGGTTTTTATATAGAACATGGCTCTAATACCATGTTAATTTTCTTGAAACTCTGCAAACTACTTAGATAAATTTACTAAAAAATCAAATCAAGGCAAGTAAAAACTGAAACCGAGTTTAACTTTCACCAAGATACAAAGTTTCTTCGCATTCAACATGCAGTGGAAAACTCTTGAAATAAAAACACATGCACACATATATTTGACACCCGTGTTTTACCTAAGAAACCCAAATGGGAAAACCTGCTTTCGTTGTTGTGGTCTTCTTATTCATTGTTCTTTGAGCAAACAAATCTTTTACAATTCAGTTTGATTCTACTGCAGCCAGCAAATAGCCTCTAAGAAAGCTCTCGACTTTCTTCTCACTAATCTTAGTTCCACAACTTGTTCTCAGCCTGTCACTGCTCTCAGCCTTGAGAAATTATTCTCAGTCGTACCTCTTGATCTCAACCCTCACACAATCGTTTCCTATTGAACCTAGTCTCGGCTTGCTCTTCGAATCCTTGATCTTCACTCCTCAATCAATGTGCCATATGATCAACAAAGAATCATCAATCTTTGTGCCTTTGTCCTTCTCTGCCTTAATAGACTTTCGATGCATAAAAATGGCCAAGTTCAAATGGTTGTTCACTAGTGCAACGAGTTGCTTTTGCTAGTTAACTGGAGCAAGTCCCAGTTGCACCAAGACTAGCTCTCAGTTAACTGGCACAAATTTCTCCTTGATTTTCTCTAGTTGTGAACCGAGTTAGCTGAGGATTTAACTCGTCCCATCTTCACTTTTCTCTGAAGTCTTAACTCGTCCTAACTGAACTTGTCTCGTCCCACTCATCCTATAGTTTAACTGAAGAAGACTCCAATGCACTGAAGCTCCAACACTACGCATGCAGTCTACTGATGACCATTCCAGTGAACTGAAAAGCAACTCATCACAACTGACATCTATCTCATGATCTCGGATGTATGCTAGAGAAAGACATATTGAAGTCTTCATCGACTAAGGGGCAAGCCAAAAGACCTTACTTCGCTACATTTTCAACAAAACAAAAAAAGAACTAAAAATCCACAAATAACACTATGGCTCAAGATAACATTTCCAATTTGAAGTTTGAAACTAATAGTTCTCAGTTAGCAGGAGATAATGCTTCATTACCGACTTGGCATTGGGTTACAACAATGGAAGTGGGATCTTATCCAGTTATAGTAGTAGACACGTCAGAATAGTTTGCATATATCATCACTATTTAAACAGAGCAGATTGAAAGAGGCTATGTAGATTCGTAAAATAAGAATCAAGCGCTTGACAACAAGCCTCGAAAACCTTAAGAAGCTAGATCCAACTCCCTCTCTGTGGCAATAGTTATGTTAATGCCCACGGTTCCAGGCACAAGTATCCCCACTTGTTCATCATTGTATCTCTCCACAAAATTCACCAAAACAACGTGTTCCAACAGCAATCAACTACACTCTCCGGAAGTCGGCTCAACAACAATTGACAAGAGTTTTTTGGCAATCAAAAGTCAAGTTAGCTCCTTCTAAAATAGGTCGGCTCCCCTTTTAGGCCCCCACATCCACTATTTATTGCCACAATGCCTACCCATTTGTATGTGAAACTCGTCCAAGTTAAAGGAGCTCTAAGGTAACCACAGTGACTGAGGAAGACAGATCAAAGGCAAGAAAAGGACAACAACTAAAAACGCCTACGCATTGGCAATGTGGGTCTAATTGTATGTGATCTGCGTTTGTGTTTGAAGGATCGAGTTCACTTTTGCAACTAGCAGAGTAAGGAGATATGCGTTGAACCAATAGCAAGTGTGTTATCTCAACCTGATATGGTGTGATCATGGCAATTGGTGATGTACACCCCTATATAATATTGATTTGTGAATTGTTTTGATTTGGACTCCCCTGGAGATTAGATGCAGTGTGCAAAATTGTTCTTATCAGAAAACATATCCGAAGCCATGCAATACTTGTGGACAATGGATCGAGTATATTAGTGTCGGTGCATGTAACTTGAGTGAGCAAATGTGTTGGATCCTAGATCAGAACTAAAGCTATAATGTGAAAAGTGGATGCAGCCCTTTGAAGACACTTTGAAGACATCTCTGGAACATACTTTCAGGACTTTCTTCAAGCAGTCCCTTTGCATCTTTTGGAGCAGAGCTTCGAATTGGTTTTTGAGCTAAGTTTGAAGACCTTTTGAAGTTGCTTCTAAGACCATCTTTGGAGCATTGTTGAAAGCTCTAGAGCAGACTTGAAGACACTTGTTGAAGCAGTGTTTAGAGACCTCTGATGCAGACTTGAAGACACTTGTTGAAGCAGATTTTGAATACCCTTTTGGGGCAGCCATTAGAGATTGTTTTGGAAGTATCTTGATAAAATTATGAAAGACTAGCCTGAGAGGATTGGTGTCCTTGTAACCAGGTTGGTGCCTGGATTAGCCTGAGAGGATTGGTGTCCTCATTAAGACCAGTATGTGTGTTTGAGGATTGTAGTCCTCATTCAAAGTTGGTGTAGAAATTTCTCTATGGATCAGCTAGCTATGATACCATGTAGAAATCATCACTGCAGATTAAACTAATTATGCAATGTACTAAAGCAAAATACTTAATCTACTTCTACAATCAAACTTACGGAAGCTTAATCGATTTTGAGCAAGATCAAATAGACCACATATAACAGATGAAGAAGATTCAATCACACATGAAACACAGAAGAATACTTTGGGGAAAGCCTCAGCTAAAACCCGGCTATTTGTATTATCATACAAGGTGGAAATACATCAAGATTACACAAAGCCTTAGCTCTCACAACTAACCAGCTCTCAGTACAATCCTCCTGGATGCTCACAGGCAAACAAAGCTTCTCACGAGCCTTCCTCTTTGCCCTCCAAGCTCCTATTTCCTTGCGTTGTTTCTCCTGGGTGATCCTACTGTTACCAAGTGTAACACTGATCACTCACACTGATCTCACACCTTGTAAAACTGCGCAATCCTCAAGGAACCTTATTCCTTCCGCATGGATGAGTTTTCTTTATAGGAAAATTCCTCCAACTGATAGTACAATGTCCTTGTCTTTAATCTCAACTGGGTCTTTCTCTAAACTCACATGCATGAGTTATCGATGAGAGAATCTTCAGTTATCTGGAGTACACTAGTTGCATGCATGCATGCATTAACTGACTGAACTCACAATTAGTTCCTCAACCTGTTTGGAACTAATTTAACTAGACATAACTCAGTTGACTGAGCTAACTAATTACAACTCAAATACAACTCATCCTTATCTCCTTAATTAAGGGATAACTTCCTCAATCAAAAGGATAACTGTTGCATGACTTCACAAAGACTTCTAGCTTGAATTTCTCCAACTAATTAACTCAAGATGAATTAATTAATTATTTTTCAAATTGCTACTGAGACTAAATTCGAATTTTAATTCTCAATTGTAATTCAGGGACTAATTGAAATTGGAATCTACCCTGAAATACTATTTATAGCAATGTTATTTTTAGCATTTCTATTTTTTGCTATTTCCAACAGAGTTGGAGTATATCCTGAAATGCTATTTTTAGCATTTCTTGTTGCTATTTTCAACACTCCCTCTC
>APFE030741562.1:226416-322340 GCA_000404065.3 Pinus taeda
CAGAATGATGCCTCTGTCATCAAAGTCTCTGACTGCTATTGCCTCTGTCGACTGAAAACTCTGCACCTCTGTGCTCTTCAGTATCTAACTACTCTAGCCTCTGTCACTTTGATCTCTGACTGCATCAATCACACTGATTCCTACTGCTGCATCCGTGTTGTTGCTGGTCCTATCTCCCAACATGCATCTGCACTGCACCTCCTCTCATCATGTTGCATCGTGCTACCCACTGTTGCACTGCAACTCAGTTATCGAGAAGTAAGTAACTGATCTCCCAACTGACCTCCCTGTTGGGCTAGAAACACCCTTTGATGTTGAAGCTCCCTCTGCCGCTCCATCCGCATCTATCTCTACCCACTCAGCCAGTCCTGCTACTCCTTGTCGGGGCTCCCGTAGCAAGGTCTAATCAAAGAGGTTGGGTACCTCAAGGATCCTGCCCCTATTTTAGCCTTCTTGGGACTATCACTTCACATCGCCCCACCTCACACCTAGAAGTATGGCTGCATGTGATCCCTCTGCCCACTTGGCTCGAAATTTCCCCCTACTGGAGGTCTCTGCATGAGTGGATGCCTCCACTTGGTCTCCTCTTAGCTTCTCCAGTTGTCGCTGCTCCACAACCTCCTGAAGCTGCTTCACCAATTGTGGCTCCTTCAGAATTGTCTAAGACTTCTTCTGGTGCTACATGTTGAGAGGTAATATACTCTGCCTCTCAACCACCAAGTCTCTAACAGTGGCCTTGCTCCTCAAGGCTTTGCATGCATCTTGAACCTCAAGAGCATACAAGTTTTGTACCCGTGAACCGATCTGTTTCACCTGTCCCGTGGTGTTGTGTCTAAGGAAAACCTTTTCCTTACTGAAGACAACATCGTAGACTTTGTCCTCCATCATCGCGATCAATACCAAGTTCTTCTTCAGTCCAGGCACATACTTCACATCTGTCAAGGTAATGAGAGCTCCATGCTCCCTCTGAAAAGAAACCCACTCCTGAAACATTATACCTTTCATCATTACCCATCTCTATGCGCACCTGAAGGTCTTTCTCCTCCGAGGTACTAAACAAACTCTTATCACCGGTCATGTGGAACGAGGCTCCACTGTCAAGAAACCAACCACAACCCATCATTGATGAAACTATGCATGCGATGAGGGTAAAATCCAATTCGAACTGAGAGACCAATGCCTCACCTTCAGATCCTTCCGAGGATCCCTTCTTGGATTTCTTCAATGGACAATTAGTTGCATAATGGCCCACCTCATAACAATTAAAGCATCTCACTTTAGATTTGTCAATCTTCTTCCCACCATCGGAAGAACTCGATTTGGAATGAGAATCCTTCTCCTTCCCTTTCCTTGCCTTACTGGCTAAGGCTAGATTTTCTTCATCATCATGCTTTGATGAAGAACCATCTCTGGTGCTTTTCCTAATCTCCTCCTGCATCAGATCTGACCACAGTCATTCCCAATCTGGCAGTTTCTCTCTTCCATTCACTGAGTCCTGGTAGCTATGCCAACTCTTAGAAAGACCAAGGAGAGCAAGACTCACCATGTCATCATGTCGCCCTTTTCACACTTGGTTTCCCAAAGCTTGTCCTTCAGCACAAGCTTCCTCTGGTCGTTGTTGTTCTGATATAGATCCTTCAATGTCTTCCACATTGAAAACGATGTCTCCTTCCCATGGAGACTCGAGACAATATGGTCTCGAACTCCCTCCAGAAGAATCCTCCTCGCTCTCGCCACACATTTCTTCCATTCCGCCAATTCTTGGGCATTAGCTGCTGCTGGCTTGGGGGCTTCTTGATCAATGAAGTCCTTTAACCCATTGTCCTCTAATACCGCTTCCATGCGATCCTTCCAAGCTATGTAATTTGAGTTGTCATCTAAGGCATACTCGAGTCTCAAGCCATTGAATGACATTGGTGAATTTTGAAATGTGATAAGAAATCGATTTTGTACCTACAATCAAGAACTTCAAACTTCGAACTTCTCCCTTCTTTGTATATTGTTCTCCGCTTTGATCACCTTTGCTCTGATACCATGTAGAAATTTCTCTATGGATCAGCTAACTCTGATACCATGTAGAAATCCTCACTGCAGATTAAACTGATTATGCAATGTACTAAAGCAAAATACTTAATCTACTTCTATAATCAAACTTGCGAAAGCTTAATCGATTTTGAGCAAGATCAAATAGAACACATATAACAGATGAAAAAGATTCAATCAGACATGAAACACAGAAGAATACTATGGGGAAAGCCTCAACTAAAAACCCCACTATCTGTATTATCATACAAGGTGGAAATACATCAAGATTACACAAAGCCTTAGCTCCCACAGCTAACCAGCTCTCAGTACAATCCTCCTGGATGCTCATAGGCAAACAAAGCTTCTCACAAGCCTTCCTCTTTACCCTCCAAGCTCCTATTTCCTTGCATTGTTTCTCCTGGGTGATCCTACTGTTACCAAGTGTAACACTGATCTCACACCCTGTAAAACTACGCAATCCTCAAGGAACCTTATTCCTTCTACATGGATGAGTTTCCTTTATAGGAAAATTCGTCCAACTGATAGTACAATGTCCCTGTCTTTAATCTCAACTAGGTCTTTCTCTAAACTGACATGCATAAGTTATCAATGAGAGAATCTTCAGTTATCTGGAGTACACTAGTTGCATGCATGCATGCATTAACTGACTGAACTCACAATTAGTTCCTCAACCTGTTGGAACTAATTTAACTGGACATAGCTCGGTTAACTGAGCTAACTAATTACAACTCAAATACAACTCATCATTATCCCCTTAATTAAAGAATAAGTTTCTCAATCAAAGGGATAATTGTTACATGACTTCAGAAAGAGTTCTAGCTTGAATTTCTCCAACTAATTAACTCAAGATGAATTAATTAATTATTTTTCAGATTGTTGCTGTGACTAAATTCGAATTTTAATTCTCAATTTTAATTCAAGGACTAATTAAAATTGGAATCTATCCTGAAATGTTATTTTTAGCATTTCTAATCTTTGTTATTTCCAACAGAGTTGGAGTATATCCTGAAATGCTATTTATAGCAATGCTATTTTTAGCATTTCTATTTTTAGCATTTCTTGTTGCTATTTTCAACAGTTGGAGCTTTAAAAAAAGATTTTGTTGTACAGGTGGGAGCTTGAATTTTGTAATAGAGGATTGGCGTCCTCATTATTTTCAATTATAAAATTACTTTTTGTTCTACTTCTTGTGTTTTGGCTTAATTTGAAAAACTCTTAACTCGCATAATATAACAATTGAAAGAAATACGGATTCACCCCCCTCTTAGTATTTCCAACAACATGTTTGACAAAATGTGGAAACGTGATGTGGTGATATGAAATACATTGATTATTAGCTATGCACACATTGGGTATTGTAATGAGGTCCGACAGCAACACAGGCAACAGCCTTGAAGCTATACTCGGTTACGATTTATACCCAATTAGGATAAATGCAACAGGACTTGGCACACAAAGTGTTTGACGAAAGGCTTGAATGTAATATGCTATGATATCTGTGACTCTGGAGTATCTCTCTTTCGATACTAAGATTTGAACATTGTTTCGAATGTGAATTGGGTAGGAGCCATTACAGATCCTGCTAACCAAAATTGGAGTTCTCAGTGAGATATTCTAATCCTCCTAACAGATATACAACAAATATTTAAGAACTATAGTAAAAAAACAAATGTGTTTATCGTTGAAACACTGTAGGTAGGTGTCTCTCTGCAAAAGAAAATGAACTCGCAAAGTTCCAAAACTCGTGTGGGCAGTTATGAGCTGGAACATACCCTCAGGGAGGGCACTTTTGAAAAAGTGAAATTTGCAAGGAATGTGAAATTTAGCCAAATCAATGGAATGACTTTGAAAAGTCATCAATCTGTCCATTTCGCCAACCTGTTGGTCCAATTTGATTCATCTTCACAATAGATTTAAGTTTTTGGGGAGCAAGATAAGGGTAGAGAACTTCAAGGTACCTGAAGGAGCTAGACCAGAGCAAATGGCCCATACGTATGGGATTAACGCTAAGTTGAATCCTATGTTGTTGTAGGGTGTTGAAGAATGTGTAACTAGATTCGGTCTTCATAAGTATGAAATGTATTCTTGTAAATAATAAAATGAAAATAAATTATTATTGGAGCATAGGTTTCATGCTCAAGTTCTTTTATTTTATAGGTCAAGCACCCATTGAGTGCTTCTAGGGTTTGTCCTAGGTTAAAGAGTCATTGTCATATATTGAAGACCCTATGGGCACATTGTATCTTGTAAAGAAAAATTTATTTTGTCTTTAAAGTCTCGAATTACCTCCAAGATCAAGTCGGCCTAGGGAGTTGTCAAGTCTGCCTACATGAAGAGCCACATCTACCCCATGGAAGAGCCTATATAGAGATAGGAACTCGTCCTCCATTAGACACATTCACTCATCTCATTCTATGCGAAGAAGAAGAAGAGAAGAAGTCGAAGAAAAGGGTACGAAGAAGAGGAAGTCGAAGAAGTCGAAGTGCTTGGGCTAGATCTCTCTCTCTTGAGAAGGTCGAAGTTAGGGTTTTTGCGCTGGGACTATCTTTTGCTTCGATCTTGGAAGAAGAAGAGAAGGAAAGGCAAGCGAAGGTCTCTTAGGGTGTCTCATTAGCCCTAAGACTCAAGGAAAGGCAAGTGAAGGGAGGAGAAGGCTATTCGAGGGAGTTCGAAGTCTCCAAGAGAAGCAACAACGGTTACCGTGAACCAAAATTTCAGATCTACAGTGGGAGGTCAAAGTCAATACAACAAGAGGCCAAGTTGATCTTGATCTTGATCTTGATCTGGGAGGGTATTTGTCTGAGTCACTAGGCCATGGTATTCGTCAATTGAAGAATCTATAAGAAGAGGAGATTTATCGATTTTC
Organism: Pinus taeda; assembly: GCA_000404065.3. NCBI lineage: Eukaryota > Viridiplantae > Streptophyta > Pinopsida > Pinales > Pinaceae > Pinus > Pinus taeda. The sequence goes on from APFE030741562.1 coordinate 231,329, forward strand.
CCTCAAGAGGAGGGGTTTTGGCCCTGGCTTGCAGCCTATTTACTGTGCCACTGTTCTTATTGTTTTGGTAGTTGTTTTATGTATCACACATTGTAATAATAAGGAACAAAGCTAATAAGTAAAAAGGTAACACAAACAGTTATCAAGTTAAGAGAATTAACCCACTTACTACCCTATTGAATTCTCAACAGGTATCGGAGCTAAGGTCATTTAAGGACATCATGAAGATCTCCTCTACAGTGAAGAAGTTCATCAAGAAGATTGCAAGCCATCTCAAGAAAGGCATTAAGGAAGCATGGAATTCCTTATTCTTTACAAAGAAGGTATCAATCAAAGAAAGGGATGAAGGTCTCTTCTCGGCTCTCTCTGGTACATTTCAAGATGAAGACGTTTGGGTAATTGATAGTGGTGCACACATGACTGGCCACTACAACCAATTGAAGACCTTATCAAAAGGAAAATCTGCTTATCCAGTGGAACTTGGAGATAACAAGAGTTATCTGGTGAAAGGCATTGGATCAACCTCCATAAAGTTGGAAGATGGAAGCAACATTCTATTTGTTCCAGGTTTGCATAAGAATTTACTTTCTATTTCAAGTCTAGAAGATAAGGGTGATAGAATAGTCTTCATTGATGGAAAGGTTGTTGTCTGGGGAAAAGACTCAAATATAAATCAAGCCAAGGTCATTAGCATCCGGAAAGAAAGACTCTACAGATTAATATCTCCAATGACCCAAGCCCTAGTTCACATTGAAATTAGCCCATGTGAACTTTGGCATTGAAGATTTGGTCATCTACATTTCAAAATCCTTCCAATTCTAAGCTCCATAGTAGATGGAAATCCTAATTTGAAGGAAGATCATGAAGGTGTCTACAAGGGATGTGCATTGGGTAAGAATACCAAGAGACCATTTGGAAGCAGTGCTTCACGGTCAAAATAAATCTTGGATCTCATTCATTCCGATGTATGTGGTCCTATGACTCCTAAATCTCTTGAAGGACATTTGTATTATGCCACATTTATAGATGACCATTCAAGAAAGACACGGATTTACTTAATGAAAACCAAGCACGAAGTATTTACAAAATTTCAAGAATTCAAAGTTGAAGTGGAGAAGCTTACATAAAGGAGAATCAAGATACTAAGATTTGATAATGGAGGAGAATATACATCCAAAGAGATTATAGCATTCTGTAAGGAATCTAGGATTAAGAGGGAGTTAATACTCCCATATAATCTCGAACAAAATGGAGTTGCAGAAACAAAGAATAGATCCATTGAAGAAAGTGTAAAGGCAAAAGATCTACCTAAGTTTCTGTGGGGAGAAACCACGAAGACAGTTGTCTACATTCAAAATCAACGTCCCCACAGATCTCTAGACAACAAAACTCCAGAAGAAGTGTTCACTGGAATGAAGCCATCTGTAGATCATCTCCAGATCTTCGAGTGTCTTGTATATATCCATATTCCAAAGGACAAAAGAAAGAAGCTAGACCCTTCTAGTATGAAGGGCATATTTGTGGGGTACAGCAACTCATCAAAAGCTTATAGTATCTACGTGAAAGATGGACATCACATCGAAGTCAGTCGTGATGTCATATTTGATGAGAACATAGCATTCAAGAAATCAAAGGAACTTTCCATATACTCTGATGACGAAGAACTTCCGATATTTGAGGAAGAAGCTGACCAAGTTAAAGAAGAATCACACCATGAAGAAGAAGGTCCCATTGAACCTATTCAACCTATGGTCATTCCTTAAACAAGGAAAAGACCTAATTGGTTGAGATCTACACTACTTGATGCAGAAGGTCATGGAGCAGCGACAAGCTCATTCAGAGAAAGCAAGAAACCAAAAATATATGTCGGGTATGTTGCATACATGCCAAAGCTAATAGAAGTAGAACCATCCTCCTTTGAAGAGGCTATAAATCATTGAGAATGGAAGGATGTCATGAATGAAGAATGAGTCTGGGAGATCGTACCTAGGCCCGAAAACAAATTTGTGGTTACTTCCAAATGGATCTACAAGATCAAACATGCAGCCGATGGAAGTATAGATAAGTATAAAGAAAAAATTGTGGCTAGAGGCTTCTCTCAACTTGAAGGCATCGACTGTGAAAAGACATTTGCTCCAACAGCAAGATATACAACAATTTGATCATTAGTCTCTCTAGCAGCATCAATGGGATGGAACATCCACCAAATGGAATGTCAACAATGTGTTTCTGAATGGCACAATAGATTAAGTGTACATAGAGCAACCCTTGGGATTCGAAGTTAAAGACAGAAAGGCATATGTTTGCAAATTGAAGAAAGAATTATATGGCCTCAAGCAAGCACCAAGGGCGTGGTATGCTAGAATGGATGTGTACCTACAAAGAATAGGCTTCACAAAAAGTTTTGTTGATTCGACCCTTTATATCAAGGTTGTAGATGGAGAACCTATAATTATGCTTCTATATGTAGATGATCTTCTCTTGATCGGTGTAGAAGGACGAATTGAAGAATGTAAGAAGCTACTGGAAGCAGAATTTGACATGAAAGATCTTGGGTTGATGCGTTATTACTTGGGACTGGAAGTCTGGCAAGGACCTAATGAAGTTTTCTTGGGTCAAGGAAAGTACGTGATGGAGATACTGAAAAGATTTGACGTGATGGACTGCAAACCTACAACTACTCCGATGATCACTAACTTAAAGAGGCTAAGAAGTTCTGAATCTAGCCCTGTGGATCCTTCCAAGTATAGGCAACTCCTTGGCTGACTAATGTACTTGGTGAACACTTGACCAGACATATGCTTTGTGCTTTGCAGTAAATGTTCTCAGTCAATTCCAAGTGGAGCTGAAGCATGATCATTGGGTGGCAGCAAAACATATTCTGAGATATCTGCAAGGAACCATCCACTACTGTCTAAAGTATGACCGAAGAAATGATGTCCAACTGATTGGATATACAGATTCCGACCAAGGAGGCAGTGAGCAAGATGGAAGGAGCACTACAGGACAATGTTTCAGTTTGGGATCCTCCATGGTCTCATGGATGAGCAGAAAGCAAGACACAATTGCTCTGAGTAATGTTGAAGCTGAATACGTTGTAGCCTGTGAAGTAAGTAGAGAAGCAGTGTGGCTGAGGAAGCTGTTATCTGACTTGTTTGAAGGACTGATGAACCCTATAGTGATACTTTGTGATAATACTAGTAGTATACGTTTGTCTAAAGATCCAGTGTTGCATGGAAAGACAAAGAATATAAACAACAAGTATCACTATATTCGAAAGCTAGTACAAAATGGTGGGTTACATCTACAATATATTTCGACTGATGAGCAGATAGTTGGCATATTGACGAAATCACTTCCTAACAAGAAGCTTGTATACTTAAGAGACAAGCTTGGTTTGGTTGATATACCCTCCCTAATTGAGAGGGATAGATAGACACTACATTCTTGTCTTCACTTGGGAAGAAAGAAAGGAGGATTGGGTAACCATCTGGCATTCGATACTCTCTGAGAATGTGGTAGGGCATTCAGGGCAAGAGTAGTCGTGGACCGATATTCTTTGAGCATTAGCTACCCAAGATAAGGATAGTCCAATGGAAGGTCATACTCTATGAACACCTGAGTGGAGTATTTGCCTTGAGAGACAATGATTAATGATTTTGGTCTCTATGGATCATTGATCTCACCAGCGTTGTACTCTAATCATGTGGATAGAGTTGTTATTCAAGGCCTTGCTATGTAACAATGTTGATGAATATGACGCTAAACAAATGGGTTACCAATCCGACTCTTTTTATGAGATCTCTTCAAATTGAGAATGACCATGTACCTCTTATGAATAACTCCCTAGTTAAGAGGGAGTGTTGAAGAATGTGTAACTAGGTTCGGTCTTCATAAGTATGAAATGTATTCTTGTAAATAATAAAATGAAAATAAATTATTATTGGAGCATGGGTTTCATGCTCAAGTTCTTTTATTTTATAGGTCAAGCACCCATTGAATGATTCTAGGGTTTGTCCTAGGTTAAAGAGTCATTGTCAAATATTGAAGACCCTATGGGCACATTGTATCTTGTAAAGAAAAAAATTATTTTGTCTTTAAAGTGTCAAAATACCTCCAAGATCAAGTCGGCCTAAGGAGCTATCAAGTCGGCCTACATGAAGAGCCATGTCTACCCCTTGGAAGAGGCTATATATAGAGAGGAACTCGTCCTCCATTAGACACATTCACTCGTCTCATTCTACACGAAGAAGAAGAAGAGAAGAAGTCGAAGAAAGGGTACAAAGAAGAGGAAGTCGAAGAAGTCGAAGTGCTTGGGCTAGATCTCTCTCTCTTGAGAAGGTCGAAGTTAGGATTTCTGCGTTGGGACTATCTTTTGGTTCGATCTTGGAAGAAGAGAAGGAAAGGCAAGCGAAGGTCCCTTAGGGTGTCTCATTAGCCCTAAGTCTCAAGGAAAGGCGAGCAAAGGGAGGAGAAGGCTATTCGAGGGAGATCAAAGTCTCCAAGAGAAGCAGCAACAATTGTCGTTAGCCAGAATTTCAGATCTACAATGGGAGGTCAAAGTCACTACAACAGGAGGCCAAGTTGATCTTGATCTTGGAGTGTATTTGTCTAAGTCACTAGGTCATTGTATTCGTAAATTGAAGAATCTATAAGAAGAGATGATATTTACGGGTTTTCCCCTCAAGAGGAGGGGTTTTGGCCCTGGCTTGCAACCTATATACTGTGTCACTGTTCTTATTGTTTTGGTAGTTGTTTGATGTATCGCACACTGCAATAATAAGGAACAAAGCTAATAAGTAGAAAGGTAACACAAACAGTTATCAAGTTAAGAGAATTAACCTACTTACTGTGAATTCTCAACATGGAGAGTGCTCTTGACACGTTCTATGCCAAATTTAGGAAAATAGAGGATGTGTTCCAAGTGTTTGATGGAATGCCTGAATGAAATGTAATATGCAATGACTGAGAAAGGGGGCTCTGGACTCAAATGTGTATTGAAACCATAGAATTACATAATCCAAGATTTGCAGCCCCACAAAGTATCAATACTTATAGACAGAACATTAGTAACATAACGCACTGGACAGCGAAGCTTTTCACAGTCTTTGTGTTGCAGATATGAAGAGTACCAATCTTTGTGATTGATGGCGCCTTCCATGAATGTAATAATTACAAATGTTCACGCGAAGGAGGATTTCATGGAGAAGATGTCTTCCAATGTTAAAATTGGCAACCAGGGCAAAACTTCATGTGGGTCATCTTATTCATGGCTGATAATATTTTTATTAGATTCCTCTCGTCGAAAGGTGTAGGATTGATATAAAGATCATCCGATTCAGATAAGTATTCATGGAGATATGAATTTATTTTGATTATGGAATTATTATCAAGCCGACCTACAACTCATGTAGGCTCAGAAGCCTAACAGTTGCATCTATTTAAACACCAATGTTGTGTATAAATACAGGAGCACTTTTCTTCATTTGGACTCACTCATCTCATCACATCTCTCTCTCTCTACTGCGCAGAAAAGGGTCTCTCCCTCACACATGTGAAGCCGAAAGCTGTCGAAACTGAAGTTGCAACTGCAGAAGTAAAGATTGACCTGCGTGGACTAAAAGATCTCCTCATCTGAACTACGTTGTAGGTTCATCTGAACCTCCTTTGAAAGCTGCAACTTTTGGTGGTGGAATCAAGTCAATCCAACAAACAGTTTGCAAGATATCAACTGCCCTAGTTTGAAGCCGGAAGCTGTTGAAACTGAAGCTACAACTGCAGAAGTAAAGATTGATCTGTGTGGACTAGAAGATCTCCTCATCTGAACTACGCTGTAGGTTCATTTGAACCTCCTCTGAAAGCCGCAACTTTTGGTGGTGGAATCAAGCCGATCCGACGGTCGGTTTGTGAGATATCGTCTGCCCTGAAGCCGCTAAAGCTAATGTTGCTGATCTAGGGTTTGCTACTGCTGATATGAATTAGATTTATTGTACTATTTCTCTCTGCTAAATTATTGAAGATAAAAGAAGATTTGATCAAAGGGTTTCCCCACACATTGTGGGGTTTGTCCCTGGCTAACCGCCACATCTTGTGTCTCTTGTCTTGGCTTGTTTTCTGTCGATCGTTTAATGTTCTATCTGCACTTTACTTTATGAACATGTGATTGCTAATCTGTGGAATATAATTAGAAAAAGAAGTACACTGTTATAAGCATAGAACATACCATATCTTAACAAGTGGATGCCTCTGTGTCGTGGTCTCGACCCATAACTGATTTTCCCTTTCTGTCTCTAATTACTTGCTCTAGTTACCATGTGAAAATTCTATCACTGCAGCGACTGATTTATTTTTTCCTACTTGTTTCATCATAAGTTATTCATGAAATTACTTCAACAAACATTAAAATAAACACTGCTGCAGATATGCACACATTGACACAGTTATTTTGGACTAATGTTCTCGGAAAAACCCAATGTGGGAAAACCGGTGCAGCAAGGGAGGATTTTATTATTCAGCAATTTTCTTGTACACCAGGGTGCCAAACTGGCTTACCCACAGATATACAAATTTCTAGCACTTTTCTATACCTAGCGTAGGGCCTACTGACCTCTGCTACAGCCTGAAACCCTCTGCGTCAACCTGAAACCCTCTGCGTCAGCCTACTGCGGCTCTGCGTAGCCTCTTTGGGCTTCTGTGTCACTCCTGCAGCCTCTACGTGGATGACGCAAACCCTTCTGGCTTTGGCAGTCTCTGCTGCCTCTACGTGGCTTCCTCTGGCTCTGCGTCTGCCTTTTTGCGCTGATCTCCCGTCTCTTTCTTCCGTACCTGCTGCCTCCAAACTGCTCTCCAGACCACTGGTTCAATTTTTCAGCGAAGCCCACTTCAGAAATTGAATTGACTGGTCTCCCTCAGTGTGTTCTGCAAGTGCCCCTCAAGCCTCCTCTTATACTTTTTCTGTTGACATCTCAACGACCGAGATTAAGTCCTTAATCAACGGCTAAGATTAGATCTAGCTTGATCCATGTCTTTTGGACCATTCTAACACAGATTCATATTAATACACATTAATATTTTATTTTACCTAAGTTTAGACTTAGGGACTCTATTAAAAATATTAACTATTTTAATATCTCCTGATCTGTTTAGAATTTGCCCAAATATTTTCTGGGTACTAGAGATCTTATGTGCCCCAACCTCTCCACCAAATTTCGTGGCTAGAGCACATTCGATGCTACCCCAAATCAACATAGTGTTTATTGGAGAGCGCACGAGTTAACAACTCCAGTGATGATTGGAAAGAGAGCAAGTAAAATTCTCAGTTAACTTGCTATTCGAACTCGAGTTCTAAATTAAGTTGGGCCTCCTTGCATGAATTGAAGTTCACTTATAAAGAGAGGATGAAGGCGCAAGTAGGTCATAATTGTTTTGAGCACAAAGGTTTGTAACAAGACAAAGCTCACATGTTTGTGAGAGAGATTTGATTGTGGAGCACAAGAATTGTGTCCTAAGAAATAGGAGCCACAAGTGTGCTAGGGTTTAGGAGTTGGTTGTGCGTAGGAAAGAGGGGTTGGGGTCCTAAAAAAATAGGAGCTAAAGTGCGCTAAGAAATAGGGCCACAAGTGCGCTAGGAAATAGGAGATCAATGCAAGGAACAAGGGTCTCAAGTGCGCAAGGAAGTAGTAGAATTGAAGCAAGACAATAGGGTTTGTAGAGCAGGTCAAAGAGGCAGTAGAGGAAGAATTGTGTGCAGGAATCGAGATCAAGTAGTGATCAAGGCAGGCTGAGATCAGTTGTATCAGCTGATAATCGTGTGAGAAGCAAAACGCTTTTTCAAGAGAGACATATTGGTTTGTAATAGATTGCTCCAAGAACAATCAATAAAATAGCCACATCAAGCAAGCAAGTTTTCCCTGTTGGGTTTCCTGAGAAAAGTGTGTCAATTTGTGCGATGTGTTTTTATCTCTGTGTTTTAATTTCACCGCGTATGAATTGTTAAGAGACTCTGTATCTTGGTGAAAGTAAACTAAGTTTCAATTTTGAGATATTCATAACTAAGTTTCAGTTTTTAGATATTCATCCAAGTAGTTGCAGAGTTTTCATGGAAATTTTAACTTGGTACCAAAGCAAAGATTAGTATAAAGACCAACACCAGATTGACGAGTTAGTGGATAGCGTTGATCAAGTAGAAGGCTTGCGCTAGAGTTTGAAGAGCAAAGCAGTTCTTTGGATAGCAGTATGGCGTTCCTAGGAGTAAGGTCAAATCATAGTTTAGAGGGAGCCTTGAATTTTTGTGCATGGAAGGAGCATATATTAGTGTTGGAAGATAATGGGGTGCTAGAGTTTGTGAAGTAGCAAAGAATACCACCTACATATGCCCAATAGTTGGCTCAACATAACAAGAAAGACACCAAGGCGAGGAGGATCATTCTTGAGGGGATCAAAGACCATAATATTCCTCATCTCCATGAGAAGAAGACAACTTATGAGATGTTTAAAGCCATCTTAGATTTGTATCAGGGTTCTAGTGATACTTGTAAGCTTGCTCTCAAGGAGAGACTAAGAAGTATTTAGATGAGCAAAGGAGAGCCCAACATCACATATCTTTCAAAGTTCACTAACGTTTGAGATGAGCTAGGTAGTGTGGGCGCGAGAGTAGCAGAATAAGACCTTCTATGTCTTTTGCTTCTGGGACTCCATAATTCTTGGTATAGTTTCCAGGATGCAGTAAGTGGTAGAGAATATATTCCTAGTTGGGAAAGGTTACGAGTGATTGTGTTCAAGAATAAATCTGGAGGGGAACGAGAGTTGGTAGAGAAGCTCCAACAGAAGACGAGGAGAAGTTTGCCTGGCAGGCAAAGGTAGTAGAGCTAAGGGCAGAAGGGCCAAGGAGAAGCTGAGTCCAGTCAGAAGGGTGAGAAGAAGAAGAAGGATTTGAGCAATATCAAGTGCTTCCATTGCCATGAGTTTGGGCACTATGCCACTAAGTGCCTTGATTGGAAGGAGTCAATTAAGGATCATGTAGTTGCGTTAGTGGAGGTAGATGCGTTTTTTGCCCAGTTCAAAAAGATTTCAAATTGATAGCTTGCATGACAAGCTCAATAGACAACAATTTTTGGTATATCGATTTAGGAGCATCCTTCCACATGAGTTTGGGCACTATGCCACTAAGTGCCTTGATTGGAAGGAGTCAATTAAGGATCATGTAATTGCGTTAGTGGAGGTAGATGCGTTTTCTGCCCAGTTAAAAAAGATTTCACATTGATAGCTTGCATGGCAAGCTCAATAGACAACAATTTTTGGTATATTGATTCAGGAGCATCCTTCCACATGACCAAGAACAAGAAGTATTTCAACCACCTGAAGGAGAAGTGTGAAAATTCCTTAAATGCAATCATTGGGGATTTATCTTCTAATTGTTAACAATTTATTTGTCTTTTGAATTATTATTCGGCAAATAATGATAAATTCACTATTGCATTCTTTACGATAAAAAACGTTGCGGAAATATAAAATACGAAACTGAGAAATAGATGCACACACAAAAATTGACACCATTGTTTTTGGACAATTGTCCTTGGGAAAACCCCGAAGGGAAAACTTAGTCCAATAGATGAGGGCTTTATTATTTGTTCAACAAATTTAAGAGTACAATAATCTACCTGCCAAACTAGCAAGGCTCTCAACGACCATGATTACATTTCAACCATTGAAGACGATCCTTGTCTACCTCTGCAACTAATCTGGCCTCTCCTGGCCAGTCGCACTCTCCTTGGCTAGTCACACTACAGTCCAGAAATGCGCACTGCCTAGCTGAATAAGTTCGTACAACCCCATAAATGCCTCTAGGTGAGATGTCTAGCCTCCCTCTGCCTTTGAAACCCACCTACTCTGCACTTGGGACATTGATTCGATAATTGACAAGTGAATCGTGGCTCCTCTGGCAACTCGCACTGGGTAAACTAGCTAGCTTATTGTAGTGGCTCTCTCTATGGATGAACTTGGCCTCCTCTTCCTTTCTCCCTGACATTGGAAAATATCATTGGAAAATTCCTTTGGAATCTAGCTCCTGAATCTCTGCTGAAATGCTTTCTTTGATGCTTTCACTAGCTTCAACTGCGGCTTGCTGAATACCTGCAACTGGGTAATCAAACTGCTGAAGTCATAACTGATACCATCTCCAAGCCTTTCGGCTTGCTTTTATAATCTCTTGTTGGAGGCTCAACGACCATGATTACATTTCAACCATTGACAAAGATCAATTTGAGTTCATTAATAGAACTCTCTAAAGCAAAAGGCTTGCTTTTATAATCTCTTGTTGGAGGCTCAACGACCATGATTACATTTCAACCATTGACAAAGATCAATTTGAGTTCATTAATAGAACTCTCTAAAGCAAAATCGAACTTCCTTAATCAATTCACTTTAATTAACTGCTTTTCCTTAGTTAGACTTAGGAAATAATTAAATTACGGCTAATTAATTTAATTAAGGTGTCTCCAATTCATTTCTCGCGAAACCTGTTATGGGTTTTGGAGATCACGTGTTCCTTATCCTCTTAGACATCATCTGAGACTAGAACACCTATTCGCTACTACCAAACTCAAAAACTAATAAGGACATGCAGTTTCAATTTGAGCTAGGAGATGATGGCATGTATGAGACTAGAGTTGGTACTGTCAGTTTTCAGAGGGAGTCAAGTAATCCTCTCCATCTTAGAGATGTCCTCTATGTTCCAGGCTTGAAGCAGAATCTTGTTTCAGTAGCTACTCTTGAGGACAAGGGTTATGATGTCATCTTCAGCAGAGGTAAAGGCTTACCTCCAACACTTAGCTTCTAGATGTAATAAGAAAATAGGTGTGAGGATGAAGAATCTCTACAAGTTCCAAGTAGAGACAGGCGCCACCTTGAGCAACAAGGCCGTAAGTGCGCAGAGTAGAGAAGTGATGTTTGATGAGAGTAGGGCTGCGAGAGTCCTTAGAGTAAGAGCAGGTTAGAGTACCTGAGAGGTAGCTACTCAAGATGGAGCCTATTATCGCTCAAACTAGCAGGGGTCTTAGGAGGGGTTCCTATAGAGAAACTGCTTGGTCAAGTGACAACAATGGAGCAATAGCCCACTTTCACCTCAGCTAAAACTCCCTGCTCTTTATGAACTTTCACTTATGGGAGGAGTCTCGATATTAGAGAAATCACTAGGAGAAATATATCAATGGAGTAAAGGTAGTGATTCTAAGAGCCTATTCAAAGGAGAGACTCTAATGATAAGGATTGCTTGCTTTAGAAGCAAGATGAATGGCTCTCCAAGAAGGGCTAGAAGGAGACTTAGACCTAGGGTTAAGGACTATCTCTTGGTAAGAAGTGCCCTAGACCATAGAATCCTAGAAGAGTAGAGTTCTAAGGTTGTGGGACCACAAAGAAGACCTAGTGGACCCAAATGAGGTAAAGGGTTTGGGGTGAAACTTCAAACAAATGGACTTGACCAAGTGAGGAGGGAGAAAAGGGTCAAAGAGATAGGATTTCACCTGGATTTTCAATGCAATGATACTTAATGAAGCCACTAACCAAAGGAAGCCTAGGGAGAAACGATTCTTGAGTTAGGGCTTGGGATAACTGGAGATTCCACCATCAGAATGGCTTGAAAGCTAGAGGACCTCTCAAGGGCACACGAGCGCAACTCTTGACCAAGTTTCATTAATTTGGATGGCTACAATTGATTTCGTGTGATGCCCTAGGAGACATTAGGTTTAGGGCTTAGAAAGGGAGGTGAAAAAGATTATTCGTTGAGATGATAAGCACGGACAAGACCAGTGCCTAGTCTATTGGGAGAATGTAGTTAAGGATGAGATTGATTTTGGTGTTTTTTCTCTATCAAGGATTATAATTGCAGCTTCACATGCCCTTGTGAAGCAGCTACCTAGCTACAACAAGGATTTATACTTCGATTTGACAAAATAATGGAGTTTCGAGGTTTAGACCTTCAGTGATTACCCCTAGGAATATTCACTTTTCATGCCCCATGAATAACACATGCAATAGATCAAGACTATTAGGTGATTCAAGATTTTCGTATAAATTTTGAGCACAAACATCATGATGCAGTATTACATACATTAGACATAAATTGAAAATTTCGTATGAAAGAGAAACTTACATGGCACAAAAAGTATATCCGTCCATTATATTTGCAAGAGAGAAACTCCAAAATTGAATAACATCAATCCAAACATCAAAATGCATCCAAGAATCTCCAATTCGTTCTCCAAGAGCTAATGTTGAATTCTCAAGAAGAGATCATAATCCAAATCCAAGTGATGATCAAATGAAATGATCATCACATCAATATATATCCTCCCTAAGGGGTTCGATTTGCCTAATAAGGCCTAATAATGCCCCAACTAATAAAATAACATTCCTTGGTGACAAGCCCACCAAGATAGCTCCATAATACAAGAATAAGCCTCCCAAGAGGGAAAAATAATGGATACAATAGGTCGAAGGGCCATTGAGGAAGTCTAGTGGAGTCCAATGTGTGCCAAGATGAATGAATGAACTCCAAACATAGTGATAAAGGTGTTGGCCCCTTGATATCCAAGCAAATGATTTGTGGTGCCCCTAAGTGGCTTATGGGGGCACAAAACATCCTCATGGGTCTCCAAATGGATTGAACAAGTAGGTATCCCATATGTAAGGGCCGAAAGAACGATGCAAGCCCTCCCATTGTCTCTCTTGGTGACACACATCCTCATTTGGGTCCTGGATCAGCTGTCAAGTGTGTGGTGCAAGAGTGGATTCGGTTGGGCATGGTAGCCCAAGTGCATCATCATCGTCCAATAGGTGGAACACTAACAAGGAATAAGTGGAACTGAAGGATCCTATGAAGTGGCAATTTGCTCTCTGCTATGGTGGAGACTCGTGGCTCTCAACGCTCACCTTACAAATGACAATATGACCCTTTGGAGGGCTTGGACCCCGTATAGGGAGACCAAATTCCAGACAGAGACCCACCTGCAATCCTATATAAGATCCAATGTGTCCCCTCACCTTCCAGTACGACTAGACATTAGTGCAATTGAGTAAATGAGCTTACAAAGCATGGAAACAAGTGGACACTTCATAGTGGCGTGCCCTTCCATAATGGGCTTCAGAACGTACAAGTATCTCCAAGTTCAAGAAGAAGGTTAACCAAGGACCCTATTAGGTGGTTTCAACATCTAAGGGGGTGACATGTCCATGGTACATCCATCAAATGGCAGGTGGTATGTGAAATACTGATGGAATGGAGTGGAGTGGGGCATCAGAGAAAGGCTCCAAGCCACATGCCACAGTACAAGGGTAGCTAAAATGAGGGGAACCCACAGTTGGGTATATGAATGTAGGAGGGAACAATCGTGGTATGTGAGTTTCCCCAACCATTGTTTTTCCACCCTTCTTCATATGCCTTTTGCCTTTTATAGATTTTTCTTTTGTAACTGCTCGGATCTCTAGGGGATGAGAGCACGATATGTAAGATATAGCAGTGAATGCCCCCTTAAGGTGGGGCAATTCATAGCCCACTAGAGGTTGGGACAATCATGGGTTCCTTAGTGAGGTAATATGAGGGGCCCTAGGAACCAGGGCAATGGCCATGATGATAGGGGTAGAGCTCATGTTTGGCTTTTGCCCACGTGCTAAATTTGTATGTCCTGACCATCTTTTGCATTTTATGGTACATTTCTTGTTGGGAGTGGCCAAATTATGCTTTTAACTTTCTTTTTAGCTTCATCAACCTTTGGGGCATTGTTCTAGGACCGACCCATGATGTGGACAAGGGGAAGGGGAGGCTAACTCCTTGCGGACCCAATGGACAAATGTGGACCCAAATGGGAGATATGGTGAATGGGGTTATAATGAGTGGAGGGGAGTGATGTATATGGTGTTGGGAAGCTGGACCACGCAACCAAATCAGGGTTTCCCATGTAGTGCCACCCCTAAAGCTAGTAGCCAATAAAGGCGATTCCATGGGACTAGGATACAAGGTTAACCATCAAATTGGACAGAGGAGACAACAGTACAAACCAAGCCCACTCTTTCTGTTGAATACCCCACTAATCTGTGCCCAAAAGTGTCCATGATAAGTAAACAAAAATACCCAACTACATAATGGAAAGCCATACCTTTGGGGTTGGAAGGCCCACCTTTAAACATACGATCATAACAGATGGGCGAGGGAGCATATGGCTAGCTCAGGTGGCGGGGATAGTGACACATAGTGACACATCGAGCTATCTAGTGACTGCAGGGGGTTGGTGGCTGCCGACTGACGATCATATAGGAGAAGTTTTTTCTCCTATCGATACTACCCACGGGTGGTGGGTAACAGAGCCTTAGTCGGTATCTCAATTTGAGTCTCAGCTAGTTTGTAGTTGGGTCGACCAGCAGGATGATGAGGAGCAGAGCCCAGGGTGAGTGGAGGCAACGATTTAGTCAGTGACTGTCGGTATAGGGAGAGTTCGAGCCAAGTGGGTAGAAGAGTTGTTTAGGGAGAATTAGAAGAGAATTGGAACCCGCAGTACCACCTTCAGCCAAAGTAAGCAGCGATAGAGATACATAGGGTACATGGCACTTATGACTAAGGTGATAGACTTGCAAAGCATGGTTGGAAAGAATAGGTCTTCAGAGCAGAGTCTACAGGAGAAAGTAGGGAAGACTTCTAGTTCAGAGGGAGCAACTGCAACACCGGAGAATGTGGTAGTGTCGAAGACAGATCTAGGTGGACGAGGATCCTCCAGAAGTACCTTCCTTCCTAAGAGGGAGTGTTGAAAATGTAGCGAGCAAGGTCTTTGGCTTGTGCCTTAGTCAGTGAAGACCTTGAATTGTCCTCATGAGTTAGACTTCAGTTAGGATGAGTAATTTCTAGTTTATCGGAATAATCATCAAGTTAGCATGCGTAGAGTTGGAGCTTTAGTTAAGTGGAATCTTCATTAGTTTGACTACAGAAAGGGGTGGAAGTTAGTAGTTTAATTAGAGTGAGTTAGTCTTCAATCTTGATTGAAGGAAGACCAAGTTAGATCTCCAGTGTTAATTGGAGAGAGCACGAGTTAACAACTCCAGTGACGATTGGAGGAAGGACATCAACTAACACTGTTAACTTGCTATCAGAGCTTGAGCTCTAAATTAATTTGGGCCTCCTAGCGTGGATCTAAATTCACATATAAAGAGAGGATGAAGGCACAAATAAATGGTAATTGTTTTGTGCACAAAGGTTTGTGACAAGACATAGCTCATGTGTTTGTGAGAGAGCCTTGATTGTGGAGCACACGAATTATGCCTTAAGAAATAGGAGCCACAAGTGCACTAGGATTTTGGAGCTGGTTGTGTGCAGGAATGAGGAGACGGGGTCCTAAAAACTAGGAGCTAGTTGTGCGCGGGAAAGAGGAGTTGGGGTCTTAAAAATAGGATATGAAGTGCACTAAGAATTGTTGAAATTTGGGGCAGCTATGGGATGAATTTCCCCATTAGGAACTCGATTACCCCAAGGCAAACCCATCTTGCCCCAAAAGAGAATTTCCTTTGGGTAAGGGAAAAGTATTATTTGGCTCCTCTCTATTATTTGATGTGGCAAATTTTATTTGGGCGAGCAATTATTAAGACATTTGCTAAACATATTTAAATATTATCAAAAACAAAATTTGAATTTATGTTTTACCTCCAAAGTCAAGTCGGCCTGCCCGAAAGGTTGTGTCCCTTCGCATGATCAAACTAATATATATACCCACTCGTCCTCCTCCAAAAGACATGAATTATCTCTACAAGAGATGAAAAATTCCTGAGGTTCTGGGTCTACAAGAGAAGTAAAATTCATGAGGTTCTAAGGCTACAAAAGATGCGAAGTTCCTAAGGTTTTGAGGCTACAAGAGATGTGAAATTCCTAAGGTTCCGAGGCTACAAAAAATGTGAAACTCCCAAGCTTTTGAGGCTACAAGAGATATAAAATTCTTGAGGTTTTGAGGCTACAAGAGATGCGAAGTTTTGAGGCAGGTTTTGTGAAATGAGAAGGCTGGTACAAAGGTCTAACTTTTGTCTTTGGAAGGATGAGATTGGGCTGCGTTCAGGTCTGAATTTGGAGACATTTTTCTGGGTAGTTTTTGTATGGTTTTATGGCTAATACTTAGTGAATAGGCCACATGGATTTCTGTACATTTTAGAAGGGCTGTGCCCTAGTATGATGCTAGTTTATGGACACCTTACTTGTGGATGGTACAAACTGAGATTGACATCTTGCTAGGATAAGTTCTAAGCATATTTTGGAGTACATTTTCTCTTGTAAACAGGACCAAAGTTTTGTTGGATGCTATAGGAGGTCTTAGCCCAATAAAGTACATATCTGTGATCTTATTATCATAAAGCAGCCTTGAAAATAAGGGGCCTCCGTGAAGGATAACGGAGATGAAAGGGTCGAGTTTAAGGTGCTTTTAACTTTTTAGGTCTAGGCATGAGTTGTTAAGTGCCCTAAGTAGGGGCTGAATACTTCAGGACTAAAGCATGCTCAAGACAAGGTATTGAGGCAAATAATGTCACCCTTAAACAAAGGTATGTTGTCTTTCATATACTAACAAATGTAGAGGGTTGTTCAAGGCTCTTTCAATGATTTGTTGACCCTAAGTATCAATCCTAAATTTGTCGATTTTTGGTAGCTTGGGAGGTACTCCAAGCCCTAGGGTTCGGGGTTTGGAGGCTAGAGCACCACAAAAGCACTTTGTGGGATTGGAACCCAAGATGTGGGCTTTTCACCCACACAGTTTGACAGTCCATGTTCATTGTTGGAGAAGCGACATTCGATAATGATAGGTGGCAATCCTCTTACCATATGTTAGTCTTCATTGGAGCAACGTAGGAAGAATATAGTGAGAACTTGAGAAGACAAGTCCCAAGAGCTGAGAAGTAACAATGGGCAAAAGTCTCAAAGTGTTGTTGTCTTGATGGACGAGGGATCAACTAGTGAGCGTGAAGACCCTATATGTTGATGATAGATGGACTTATGATCAGCCAGAGGGCAAATTGGTGAGCCATGTTCAGTGGCCTAAAGGAGTTGGTGCATTGATAGAGGCAGGTCCTGCAGAACGAAAGCAAAGGACCTACAGTGTATGGGATAGGACAAAGCAGCTGTGATCATCGACTACATCAGCTATATCAATAGTGTATCTTGTATCTTGTATTCTTATACTAGTGGATATTTGAGGGCGATTATCCCTGGTACGAGAGCCCTAGACTGTTGTATTATTCAATTGGATTAATATAACGAAGTTGGGTTATTGTACATATTTTGTAAAAAGCTGTGTATATTTTGTGAACTAGTAGATTTACTGCTGTTTATATTTTGGTGTGTAAAATAGACTTGTTGTGATACTTGGTTTGGTAGCGTCAGTGATTTAAGATTCTATCGTAGACACCAGTATTGTGGAAAAGCATCATGGTATCAAAGCTACTTTGAAGGGTTAGTGAATCAGAGTGTGCATAACGAAGTACAACTTAAGAGGGAGTTGGTCACATTGTTGGTGAAGGGCTCGCAATAATGTCGAAGTTGCAGGTTGGTCATCATTATGAGGACAGGTTGGAAGGGCTGTCTAACTATAGTCCATTGAAGGAAAGGATCAAGTGGGTCTTGCAGGTCAATAGGATTTGGGAATTCGCCGAGAAAGCAATCAAGAAGCCAACTGACCCTAAGGAGTTGGAAGTGTATGAGGAGTTGGATATGAAGGCGAAGTTGATGATCCAAGATGGTGTGAAGGACTCCTTAATACCTCATTTGTTGGGGAAGAACACTGCACATGAGATGTAGGTAGCTCTTCAGAATTTGTTCCAGAATAAGAACAAGAATTGGGTGTTGGTATTGGAGGATAAGTTGAAGTCCACCAAGATGATACAGGGTGAGGGGTGACTTCATATCTGATAAGGTTGTCTCAGGTCAAAGATGAGCTTTGTTGCTGTCGGTGTGACTATTTTAGATCCTAAGATCGTGAGAATTGCCTTGAAGGGGGTTACTCCAGAGTGGAAGCCGTTCATCAAGGGGATCATTGCTAGGGATAAGCTGCTAGACTGGAACAAGCTGTGAGATGACTTCATTCAAGAAGAGTTGCGAGACGAGGATCTTCATCCAAAGAAGCATACTTCAGATGATGACATGGCACCTGTAGCAAGAAGGAAGGGAAAACAAAAGGACTTGAGTATGATCAAGTGTTTCAACTGTGGCGAGATGGGTCATTTTTTGACAAGATGTCTGATGAAGAGGAAGGGAAATGACGAGAAGAAGAAAGTTTTTGCCGAGATAGATGATCTCTCCAGGAGTTTGGAGGAGGACTTTGCTTTGATCTCTCCTTTCTCGTAGGGTACCATTAACGAGGTTGCATGGTACATGGACAGTGGAGCGTCGAAGCATATGACAGGGTCACAGGAGGTGTTCGAGACTCTAGCTGAATGGGACTCGAAGTTGCATATGGTGTTGGATGACAAGAGTCAGAAAGAGATCAGAGGATTGGGAGTTGTGCCATTCAAGATGGAGTCAGGATAGGTGATGCAAATTCAGGACATACTATTTGTACCGCGACTCAGATATATTGTGATGTCTATCTCAACAATCGAACATAAGGGGTTTGAGGTCTTGTTCTAGGTTGGGAAGGCAAGACTCAGGCCAAGAGGCTCTAGCTCCACAGGCGTCATGATAGGAGTTAGAGAGTATGGTTATACAGGCTGATGGGCAAGCCTATAGATCATGGAAAGAAGAAGAAGGAAGACGAGATGCAAATTCTAGAGAAGCAGGTGCAGGTGTAGGCTTTGGAGGAGTAGGTGTAGGTGTCGACTTTAGAGGAGCAGGTCCAGGTTCCAAAGGCTCAAAAGGAGTCGAGTTTTAGAGGGAGTTTGTAGGTTCAGAGGGAGACTTTGCAGCGCAAGAAGAGTGTGTGGTCAGTGGCGAGCAAGGGTGCTTCTACAACTGCCAATAAGTAATCATGGAGAGAGTGGAAGACATTTCAGGAGAAGAGGAAGCAGGATGCTTCCAGTGATAGTGACACTTTTGAGAGAGGCGTAGTCCATGCTACAGGGATTGTTGCAATTTTGGGTGCCAAGAGTTGGGCAAGTGTTACGAGCAGTGACAATGATGATTATGAGCTACTTCCTAGTCTTGGAAGTATCTCCCTTACTAAGAGGGAGTGTTGATTTCTGGTAGCTTGGGAGGTACTCCAACCTTTAGGGTTCGGGGCTTGGAGGTTGGAGTGCCACAAAAACACTTTGGGACTTGGAACCCAAGATGTGAGCTTTGCACTCGAGTACGTGGGTGTGAATCCGTGAGGAGCTTTGGACATGTGCTGATTTGAGATGATAGAGGACCTCGAGAGAAACCGAGGGTAACAAAAATCACTCAAGTCCAAGTTGTTTTTCATGAGATATTAATTTTTGAAGATAACTGGTGGATTTTGTGGCACCTAGAGTAGGTCGGCTTAGTGTATTTGTGTGCCACACTAAGCCAACCTACCAGTGGTAAAGGGTTGTGAAATATACCTCTGAGGCAGCTGCATACCTCAGGAGCATACATCAAGAAGGAGAAAGGGATGTGGTTTTGGTTCTTTTGTGACCATGAGGAGGCCGTAGAGATCTGGTAGCTAGGCCGCATAATTGGAGGATTGTTTGAAGTCCATTTTGTGTGTATTGCAGGTTGGAAGGTAGTCACATTGCTAGGAGAGATTTTTGGGCTTGTTTTTGTGAGGTTTGGGTGTGGGCAGACCTCTAAAAGAGGGGTCTCAGTGCTATACAGGAGGTTAGAGGAGGGCCAAGTCCCTTAAGTAAGGAAGAAGAGAGGTCGAAGGTTAGTTTAAGGGGTGGTAATAAGCCTAGATCATTGTTGCGATAATTGCGGTAGAGATTAAATCGACGAGGGTTTAGAAAAAGAAAAAATCGTAAAAATTAGGATAAAATCGGTAAAAATCAGCAAAGTATCAATAAAAAAAAAGGTTAAAAATACAAAAATAAAAATCGCAAAATTTTCAAATTGAAAAATCGGCCCATTTAATCGTTCAGGGAAAAAATCAGGGTTTTTTCAAAAAATCACGACTTTCGCATCACTGGCCTAGACTTCAGCGAATGAGAGCAGACCTTGTGTGGAGGTTGGCCACAACTATGGGAGGGCTATTTGGATAGATTTGAGAGGGCTAACAATGGCTATTCGAAACCCTAACCAGGCAACAAGCTACAACAATATATCAGTCTAGAATAGAGAAGCAGGTATGTGTTTGTTCGGTATATTTGAGTTGAGTAGATGCTAGTGGATGGTGGTCCAAGTTTGGGCAGTGGTATTGAGCATCTTAAGGTTGGTGGAGGGCAACAAGTAGGTGCTCAAGAGTAGCCCTAGGTCAACTTGCCAAGAAGGAATTTGACAGCTAAAGAAGGGTGAAGTGGCACCTTGATGGACTAAGGTGAGCACTAAAGGAGCCAAATTGGAGCTCAAGGTTTGGCCAACGAGAGGAGCAGTTTGATAGCCCATGTTCATTGTTGGAGAAGCAACATTTAATAATGATAGGTGGCAGCCCTCCTACCCTTTGTTAGTCTTCATTGGAGCAACACAGGGAGACTATAGTGGGAAGACAAGTCTTAAAAGAGTTGAGAAGCAACAGTAGGCAGAAGTCTCAAAGTGTTGTTGCCTTGAAGGACGGAGGAGCAACTAGT
The DNA here is from genome assembly GCA_000404065.3 of Pinus taeda. NCBI lineage: Eukaryota > Viridiplantae > Streptophyta > Pinopsida > Pinales > Pinaceae > Pinus > Pinus taeda. The sequence goes on from APFE030741562.1 coordinate 252,020, forward strand.
GAGCTTGAAGACCCTATGTGTTGATGATAGATGGACTTATGACAAGTTAGATGGCAGATTGGTGAGCCTAGTTTAGTGGCCTAAAGGAATTGGTGCATTGATAGAGGAAGGTGCTGCAGAACGAAATCAAAGGACTTGCAGTGTACAGGATATGACAAAGCAACTGTGATCGTCGACTACATTAGCTAGATCGTTAGTGTATCTTGTATCTTGTATTCTTGTACTAGTGGATATTTGAGGGCCATTATCCCTGGTACGGTAGCCCTAGACTGTTGTATTATTCAGTTGGATTAATATAATGAAGTTGGCTTATTGTACATATTTTGTAAAAAGTTGTGTATATTTTGTGCACTAGTAGATTTATTGCTGTTTATATTCTACTGTGCAAAGTAGACTTGTTGTCATACTTGGTTTGGTAGCGTCAGTGATTTAAGATTCTATCCTAGACACCAGTATCATGGAAAAACATCAAAATTCAATGTTTAAATAGCCCTAGAATGGAGGCCAAGACTCTATGTATGGCTGTGTTATTATCTTCAGTGATATATGACAGTATGACTATGAATCGTGATGTATGTCAGTCCTCATGACAATGATGTATAACAGTCTTCATAATAGTAATGTATGGCAGAATCCTTTATGACAGTGATATGTATGGCATAACCCTATGGCAACTTACTTTATTACAATGGTTTGTGGAAAGTGACCTTATGCCAATGATATTTGGCATTGTGCTTATGACAGTAATGGTGCTTGTGATACTTGACATTGACATAACAGTGACACATGCTCCTATGGCAGAGTTACTATGTGTGACAGTGATAAGGAGGCAACAAGGCTTGTGAATGCCTCCTTGGCAGATATGTCTGCACCCTTCTTATGAGGTACTATGTGTGACAGTGATAAGGAGGCAACAAGGCTTGTGAATGCCTCCTTGGCAGATATGTCTGCACCCTTCTTATGAGGTTCTAGCATGATCTAGGAATGGCCCTAAGAGGCCTACTGTGATTGATAGATTTATGTCTCAATATTATTGTGCTTTGTACCTTTGCTAAACATTTGATGAATATCTAAGAAGAATAATTTGGTTGGGTTTTCTCCCTTGTGGGGTTTTGCCCTGGTCTTTGACCTAAATATTGGTGTCTCTATTGTGTATGCTTTTCTTCTATTGTTTCTTACTATTCCACTGCATTGTTGATGTTGTTGTTCTCTCTCTATAGCTGCTAATGTTGATATGGGGTGAATATAATGTGAAAATTGTTGAAAAAGTTAAAAAATGCAATTATCTACAACAGAGAACAATCTTGCCCTAAAATTAACATGGAATTAGAGTTGGGTTGAAGAAAAGTCATTGAGATCACCGTCTTGTAGACACCTATGATCGAGTTCATGATCAAAGTAGAGTGAAAGAGATGAAGATGTTGGAGACCTAAAATAATGCTAGGTTTTGGAGCCCTTGTTCTTACAAATAAAGGTTAGGGTTTGAGAGAAAACCCTAGGATTGGCCTTGGATATTGAATGGGCCTAGGTTTTATAATATTGGAACCCTAATGTGATTCAAGAATATTCATGATATGATCAGTGAGAAGCTATTGAGATTCAGAGTAACCCTAGATGGGCCTATCTCCTTATAGGTGATGGTGTGATGTAGATCAAGTGACCATCTTGAACATTAATAGTTGGGCTTGGCTCTTGATGAAAGAGATTAAGGATACAAGTGGTGTTTAAGAGGAAGCATTTCTCCTTTTGCAGATGACATTGACATATAGTTGATGGACAACGATGCATCATTGCTAATGAGGCAGGATCAAGAGGGAGATGATAACTTCCTACAATCCTTATTAAAGATAAGTACTTTCAATACTTATGTGACACTGTTCTTGTTTAGATTGATTTATCTTTTTAGATTACTGTTTATTCTTCCTGCATGAGTAATTGGCTAACCTAATGCTTCTTTCCCTGACTTCTTGAATGAGGGTGTGCTCAAGGAAAGCAGATCCATTTTGAGTGCCATCAAGATGAAGAGTGATGCAGGAAGAGACAACTCCAAGAGCGCGCTGGTGTAGGAAAAAGGAGGAGCCACTCTCATCTTTAGAGAAGAAAGGTAGTCCTGTCTCATCATCAAGTACACTTTCATTATGTTTATTTACTTTGCCATTATTGCTCTTGCTCTTGTTTTGGGGTCTATAGGTACATTAGATAAATTTAAGGACCTAGTCCTCAATATCGAGATTGAGGAAGATGCAGAGCCATCCCAATGATTAGAGTGGCTTTTTTTGAAAATGGATAAGAGCTCAGACCCTGATGGAAGGAACACAATCTCCCGAGATCATAATTATGATCGAAGAGGCTTCCTATTCAAAGGGAGTAGTTTGTCAAATTACTTGCAACAGTGAGATGAGATGCTGGGAGCAATATGTCCTTCATGCTAGGACCATTCTAGATGACAAGATGAATTAGTGTCAGATGCTTCCATGATATTAAGTGATATGCTCTCAGAGGGAGAAGGATTGTGATAAGATCCTAGCAACTGTTACTTGATGCACTTTTAACAAATATCTGTGAAGTTGACTTCCTCCATGATACTTAAGGAAGAATCATACTTGGGGCTACTTGGGGCTACCCCAGAGCTTTGAAGTACATGTAGGAGACTCATGATTGTGGATTGAAGCAAGTCCTCTAGGCTTGGTATACTTGGATTGATATCCATCTAATATGGACACCAACCTCTCTTCAAGGTCAGTACCCGAGGGAGTTGACCTCTAAGCCCAGGAAATTCCACTTCTTGAGATTAGAAGTGTAACAGAGAGATGATGCAAACTTCCTTATCAATTGAATTATGTTGTCAGAGACTTAGCATGATGGATTACACTGAAGCAGTTGAGAGATTCCTCTTCAGATTCAAATTTGATGGATCCCATGATGAGTAGGTAGTCAGATGGATCCTTGCTTTGTAGCGTGTACTCAGCCAAATAGAGCTTGGTCATGTATATTGGGATACCACAAAGATGGTATTGAGATACCTACAATTAGTCATGGATTGAGACAATGTTGTGACTGAAGAGATATGCCTATGCCAAATGAACCAGGAGTGTTGTGATAAGGAAGACCACATTGAGGTGTTGCTTCAATATGGGTCTTGCTTTGATTTCCTAGATGAGCAGGTAGCAGACTTCCATTGCACTTAGTTCAATAATGGCCGATTATATTGTGAGCAATGTGGCTTTGAAAGCTATCCATAGGATTGTCAGAATTGGTGCCACTAATGGAGCGACGAGGCTCTAACACGGAGGGAGCGATGAGGCTTTAGCATAGAGGGAGCAATGAGGCTCCAACAATGATTTATTGCAGAACTGAAGCAATGAGACTTCGATTGATGAGCAGGTTGCTGACATTCTCACCAAGCCTTTGCGGAAAGGGAAGTTCTTGATCTTCAAATAGCAGCGTGGAGTTGTCGAGAAAGCATCCCTTTCGGGAAGGGATCTTGGCTGATCATGAACACTGAGCTCTGGGAGTGTTGGGCACCTAATCTGCTAAGAGTTGATGTGGAATATGAATAGTCACTAGAGTCTAGCAGACCACTTGGAATATGGAAACCAAGGGTAATTAAACAATGTATAAATGTATACCTTTGGGAATAGGAATGCATCAATGATTCATCTTAATCTTTTGTGTATTATTTTTGCCGTTTAACATGGTATCAGAGTGTCAGGTCTGCATGTCTGAGCTTCCTACACACTGGGTTTCTCCGGGTAGGCATTTCTCTGAACTGTAGTTAATTGACCTACTTATTTGCCAGTTTGCCTTATCAGGTTGCCTTACCTTAGTGCGCTTATCTCTGCCATTACGGCCAGACTCTGCTACCTATTGGCAAACTTGCCTCTAATATGGTCCACCCTATTCTTGTCTATCACTATCTGTGTAACACTCCCGTTATTTTTTGTTTATTTGTGCACGTAAGAATTGGCATTGTCTGTGGAAACAAGACTATTCTAATAGCAACGAACTGTTGTGAGAAGAAATAGAAAATATATAGATAGGGGGATAGGTAAAATCGGAGGTCATTTGGCGCACAACCAACCTAAAAATATTCCCTCTGCTGCACCTACCAGGAACTTGTTTGTGTTGTTTCAATTTCCTCATCTAGTTGTAACACGTTGGCAGACTAACACTTCCTCTCAACTCTTTACACTTGTTTGAGTGGAATGCAAACTCTCTGGGTGCAGTGTGTGAGTGGAATATGAGCGAGCTCCTTCTAAAGCACTTTTAGATGTCTAATTCGCAGTGACACTCCTCTGACCCATCTCACAGTCTAGGTGAAGAGCGCACCACTAATGCATAGATTTCCCGAAGAGAAATCTTTAAAGATTTTTTCTCCAGATTTTTGCGGCTTGCATCCTCTTTCGCACTCCTCATCGCTATGATGTCGAGTGTGTTCTTGATGTTTGGGACAGATGGAGGTTGTAGCCAGTTGGTGCTACATACGTTGTATATAGATATGGTTTTTTAATATCCATCTTTCTGTGTTGCCTTGGCTTTAAAGTTAGTGAGAGGTTTATTGGCCTCAACCTAATTCCACAAGTAACTGGTAAAGGAAATGGAGCATTGAAACTCCTATATCCTGCTGCGTCGATTCAAAAGCGTGTATTGCTCATCTGCGTATGGTGTGTTTGTAGATGGTGGTTTGATGTTGTTGTACATTGAATGTATTCGTTGATGTGAAGTTTAGAATTCTCTTTGAAGGCTGTGGGTATGTATGTTATATGTTGGAGAGTGTGATCATATGGTATGTAATGCATTATATATGGTATGAAGGTGCATATGGTATGTGACGGTGATATATATCATATATGCATTTGTAATGTTTGGTAAATGGTTTTTATATGTGCATTGATATATATTATATGTGATGATATATGCAAGGTTCATGGTATATTAATTGAGTTGGTTCATATTTGAGGACTGTGTTGGTGTATATATTTATCGATTGCGCTGGCTGATGCGTTGAATTTTGTGGCATATTCATATTTTTTTTTTGTCAAGATTCATTGTAGAATTTGAGTAGCAGTGTTAAAAAAAAAAAGAGGCCATAGTGTTGCAACTATAGTCCAACAAGTATTGTGCAATTTCTAGCCTACGATATCAATTGTAAGGTTGGAGAAAATGGCTACATTTGATGATGCATTAGAGTTGCTGAATATTCTGATACATTCCACTGTTGATGGAATGGTAAAAATCAGCAAAACCTCTCTCCTGACATTCAAATTTGTCTACAAGGTGCACAATAAAGGATTGAGTTTCTGCAGCTTGAATCACAACTACAACAATATGAATTGCAACATAAAAGACATCAATCTGAGCTTGTTTTTGTTTAGAACAATCCCCTTTTTGAGTCTGAAGTTGACTCCCATCAAAAGCCAAAATTGATCAGATCATTGAGCCCATTTCAGGAGCAGTTTTTCATAAAGATGCCAAAGTTCAGGTTGCACTTCCCAAACCCATCATCGGACCTTGGGAAGAGCTTGTCAGCAACAAGCACAAAACCAGTCTTGGATATGACAAGGATGTGTCCTTTCATATTCCAGACTTCTCTAAGCCCATTCAATTTTAGAGTGTTAGGTTCCTTATAGACGGTTCATCTTCATTTGTCCCTGCTCCTCCACAACATCAAATTGTAAAATGCCAACATTGTAATCGAGTTGGCCATGTGAAAGATCATTGTTTTGATCTTCATCTGTGTAAGCATTGTGGTCATCACACTCATTCAAACAAATGCTTCAGAAACAAGCCTCCTGCAAGAGCAAAGATTCACCTTGGATGGATCGCTTCTTAGCAATGGGATTCAACAACCAAGAAGATATTTCGGTCATATGTCAGATATTCTTCTAGAGTATTGAAAGTCTTGCAGATGAGATCTCTTCATCTTCTCACCTTGTATCTTACAGGGGGGGAATTGATGGTCATATACAAGCTTCAAAGATAAATCAAGCGAGCCTGAGCCACAACTTGAGCCTGCTGCTTGAGCCTACAACTAGAGACAACCATACCCAAATTCAGAGTTGTAGCTAGAGACGGAGAAGCCCCTGAGCATGCCCATGGTTGGTGGCCATCCTTAAACCACCGCAGATTGAGACCTCCTTTTTTAGGTTGAGGTTCTCCCTTTTCTCTACAGGTTGAAGACCTCCCTTTTTCCAAGTTGAAGGTCTCCCTCTTCAAAGCATTAAGGAGCATTTGCTCTAGTAGAAGGCTTTAGCATCTTGCCAGATTTGGAAGAGTTCCGGGAATCACTCTAAATGTTCTAGGTTGAGACCCAAAGGTCCCCCTTTTCACAAAAATTGTGAGCACTTCCTCTAGTAGAAGACTTGAACTTCTTGCTAGATTTGGAAGAGTTACAGGAACTGCACTAAGCGTTCCAGTGTTGATGGTCATCCTTAAACCAATTGCTGGTTGAGACCTCGAGTTCTCCCATCTTATATCTTCATTTGAGAGAGTACATTCAGTTATTGGTTGCCACTTTTGTATTACAACTCTCTTCTTGGACTCATATATACCCCTTCGGATTTTGGGGGGGGGGATGTTGGACACCTAATCCGCTAAGGGTTGTTGTGGAATATGAATAGTCACTGGAGTCCAAGACACCGCTTGGAGTATGGAAACCAAGGGTCATTAGACAATGTATAAATGCATACCTTTGTGAATAAAAATGCATTCAACGATTCATCTTAATCTATTGTGTATTATTTTCTAGTTGTTTAACAGGGAGCTCTTGGGGGCGTGGGGTGCTTCTTGGAGCTATAGGGTTTGGAGGATTCTTATCATTTTAATAAGTTGATCTTCCTTAGTCAAGTCTTGGAGTTGGAGTTCATGCCCCAAGATGCATCCTACCCACAAGCGGGGCTTGTTGGATTGCCACTCATCTAGCTTGAGGAGACTTAGGTATGGAGGATCTTTACCTATGGCAGACACATGTGGTAAATTGATCTCCCTAAGCCCGGGATGCATGGTGTTCAAATACTTGATGATTGAGGATAATGTTGGATATGACATAGGGTATGGGGGATCTTTACCACTTGTGGTAAATCAATCTCCCCTATGGTCAATGAGGATCATCTGGTGGACATAGGGTATAGAGGATTGTTGCCAAGGAATGGTAAATCGATCTCCCCTATTGTCATTGGATATAGGGTTTGGAGGATCTTTACCCTAGTGGTAAATTGATCTCCCCTATGATGATTCTTCTTTAGATTGAGACATCATTGTTCAACATAGATGAGACGAGATGAGATATAATGCCGTGATGATGAGACATGTGCATCCTAGCTGAGACTTATGATGTAGATGGAAATTCCTCCCTAGCTAAGAGGGAGTTTTGAAATTTGAGGCAACTATGGAATGAATCTCCGCATAAGGAACTCAATTACCCCAAGGAAAATTCATCCTGCCCCAAAATAGAATTTAATTTGGATAAAGGAAAACTATTATTTGGCTATTCTCTCTATTATTTGATGTGGCAAATCTAATTTGGGTGAGCAATCATTAAGGCATTGCGAAACATATTTAAATATTATCAAAAGCAAATTTTGAATTAATGTTTTCCCTCCGAAGTCAAGTCAGCCTCATAATATTTACAAGTCAGCCTGCCCCAAAGGTTGTGTCCCTTCACATGTTCAAACTACTATACATACCCACTCGTCCTCGTCCAAAAGACACAGATTATCTCTGTAAGAGATGCAAAATTCATGAGGTTCTGAGGCTACAAGAGATGTGAGATTCTTGAGGTTTTGAGGCTGCAAGAGATGCAAAATTCTTGAGGTTTTGAGGCTACTAGAGATGTGAAATTCTTGAGGTTCTAAGGCTACAAAATATGCGAAATTCCTGAGGGTCTGAGGCCACAAGAGATGCGGAATTCCTGAGGTTTTGAGGTTCAAGAGATGTAAAATTCCTGAGGTTTTGGGGCTACAAGAGATGCAAAGTTTTGAGGCAGGTTCTGTGGCATGAGAAGGCTGGTATAGAGGTCTAACTTTTGAGTTTGGAAGGCTGAGATTGGGCTACGATCCAGTTTGAATTTTGAGACATTTTTCTCGGCAATTTTTGTATGGTTTTGTGTCTAATACTCAGTGAATAGGCTGCATGGATTTCTGTACATTTCAGAAGGGCTGAGCCCTAGTATGATGCTAGTTTATGGACACCTTACTTGTGGATGGTACAAATTGAGATTGACATCTTGCTAGGATAAGTTCTGAGCATATTTTGGAGTACATTTTCTCTTGTAAACAGGACCAAAGTTACGTTGGATGCTACAGTAGGGCCGAGCCCAATGAAGTACAACTCTTTGATCTTATTATCATGAGGTAGTCTTGAAAACAAGGGCCTCCTTGAAGGATAGCACAGAAGAAAGGGTCGAGTTTAAGGTGGTTTTGAGGTCTGGGCATGAGTTGTTAGGTGCCCTAACTAGGGGTTGAATACCTCAGAATTGAAGCGTGCTTATGACAAGGTATTGAGGCAAATATTGTCACCCTTAAGTAGAGGTATGTTGTCTTTCATGTACTAACTGATGTAGAGGGTTGTTCAAGGCTCTTTCAATGGTTTGTTGACCCTAAGTATCAATCCTAAATTCAATGTTGAAATAGCCCTAGAATCGAGGCCAAGACTGTACGTATGGCTGTGTTATTATCTTTAGTGATATATGACAATATGACCGTGATATATGTCAATCCTCATGACAATGATGTATAACAATGTTCATAATAGTAATGTATGGTAGTATACTTTATGACAGAGGTATGTGGAAAGTGACTTTATGCCAATGATATATGTGAAAATTTCAAAACTGAAATCCTATTGCAGCAACTAGTATTAATTCTTCTAATTGATAAATTAATTATTTAGTTTATTGCTATGACAACATCGAATTAAACACGTTACAACCTTTCACAAATAAAATATTGTGGAAATAATAGCATTGCAAATTGAGAAAATACTAGCACACACAATAAAAATGACACCGTTATGTTATTTTAGGATAATTGTCCCCGAAAAAACACAACTTGGGAAAACCGGTGCAACAACTGAGGGTTTTTAATTATTATGCAACAGTGAGAAATACCGAGTACAATAATCTGGATGCTGAAATTTGGAAATCCTATAGAGAAAAATATTGGCAAAAATACTAGAGAGAAATTACCCTCACTCCGGGCAATTCCGACATTGAACTACTTTTGAAAAGCAAGCCATCCAACTGGGCTTGCGCAGGCTCTACGTCAAACCGATGTTGCCTGTTGCAACTGTTGCCCGAACTGACTCTTAATCTAGCCGTCCAGCCTGTTGCTCGCTGGGAAAACATCTCTCCAACACTTTGGGACTCCTTCTCGGCCTTTGGAACTGAAAACATCTGCCCTCTTTAGCAAATCAAACTGCCTTCTTGAGGTTCTGTGCTGCCTCTGCACAACCTCTTGGAGAAATCTCGACCTCTCTACAATTGTACTCGCTGGATCTGGAAAACTTCCTCTAGCCTCACTGTCCTTTCCCCTCATTGCCTCTGCTTCGATCTCTGGCTCTCCAGCAACTGCTGCTGCTCGCCAAGGAAATCAAACTTCTGGTGTTTTGTTGTGTGTTCACCAAGTGCCCATCGACTTCTTATAATCCTTTGTTGAGTCTCCAACGACCAAGATTAAATCTTAATCAAGGGCTAGGGTCATCTTGAAGTTGATCCGCGTGAACTTCTAGATGATTTGCACCTTGAATTAGTTAATTATGATTAATTAACCATATTCCCTACGTTTAAACTTAGGGAATATTTAAAAACTGGTTAAAAATCTAACTAAACCATTTCTAGGTTTTGGAGATCTCATGTATTCTACCCTCTCTACGAAAATTCATGGCTAGAACACATCCGATGCTACAAAAACTAACACTCCCACCTAGCGAGGACTGTGTTCTCTCTTTAGTGCTGCACATTCTGCCACAACACCCTGTCTCTATATCACCTCTGTCATGCTGCTGATGTCTAGCTACTATTGCCCACCAACTACTACGCAACTCCGATGTTGCATCTGTGTCTCTGCCGACACTGCCATACAATTGGCAACACTTCATCTGCACTACAACTCCCTCTCATCTGTCGCTGCTGCAACTGAGAAGCATCCAAAATACTGAATCATCTATGTTCAGTATGGTGCATATGTTTCCTGATTCTTTGACTACTACTAGCACGGTGCACCTGCATTGTCACTGAAGAATCTGCACTGCTGCTAACTCTGCTACTGAGCCACCTGCTCTGCTATCAATACTGCATTGCGCTCCTCAACCTCTGACTGCTACTAGTCTGCAATTGTCACTTTGGTATTGACTGCATCAATTGGCATTGATCCATCCTTCTACCGAATACTGTGGGCCCCCGCAGCCAGGTAATGATCCACGAGGTGGACACCTCAAGGATCCTACCCAATCTCTGCAGTTCTGGACTACAACTCCAAGTCTCCCCACCTCACTCCTGGAGGTATGGTTGCCAACATGGCTAAATCTGATCTACTCATACTGCTTCTGTTATTGCTTTGTTGATGCTTCCACATTGCTGCTGCAACCACTGGAATAATGAGTTTGATCTCCCCAGATCTTGAAGTACTAGCTCCCATAGTGATGCTCCCTCTAAAACTAGACTCCCTTAGAGTCTCGTCTCCCTATGGGAAATCTCTTTGCTACCTCCTGGCAACTTGCACTATCCTCCTGTATTGGAAACTAGATTGCGTAGCTCTGTGTTGGGAATTCCCTGGCTGGAATCCTCCTGTATTGGAAACTAGATTGCGTAGCTCCGTGTTGGGAATTCCCTGGCTGGAATTGCACTTGCATACTACAACTGGGCAATTCACACTGCTTGTGTCACTGCAACTAGTTCTGCAACTGTCTCCCGTGTACTGATTGCAACTAGATTTGCAACTGCCATCTAAATGATTGATAGCGCCTGCTGACACTGAATCTGCTACAGTGATATTGTGGCTCTTGTAGCAAAGGTGATGGTCTCCTTGCAACAATCCAGAACTAATCTCACTGATCTCCTTGTTGCAACTGTGTTGGACCCTGCCCAATATGGCACATTGGAGTCTTATACTCCTCCTGGATTTGGTGCTCCACTATCTCCTTTCAAGCCTAGTCCTAGGGACCCTTCCTTTCTTTGCAACATGCACTTCCTCCGGCATTTGCCTTCGGCAACTGGAAGTCGATTTGCTGCCCAGATCGACATTCTGGCTAACTCGCACGACCTCCTCTAGCAATCTCGTACAACCATCCCTGCAAAGCTGCAAAATCCGGAAACTCAAAAGTGGAGAAATAAACCTCGAAAATCTCCCTCTTTCCCTCTGCTCGACAGCTAAATACGCTGCTCGCACTCCCTTATGGAGTGAGAAAATCTGCTCACACCTACTGCCAATCTGCAACTGGAAAATCATACCTCTGAAACTTGAAGTCCCCCGAGATAAAATTTCCCTCTTTTGTGTGTGCTTTTCTCTTCCACTTGATGTTGGTTCTGCTGTTGCAAAAACCTTTGCTTCCAGCCAAGGAATCTACTCAGCGAAAAACTAAGCTACTGTTGCTCCCTCTGCCTGCTGGAATCACTATTCTGGAAATTTGAATTTTTTTTGCCTCCTGAAATTGAAAATTGAATTCTTCCTAGCAATTTGAACTGCCTAGCTAAGCATTGTGCAACAACAAAATTTTTTGGCCTACTGCTCCCTTTGAACAACGAAATTTTCCTTTTTTATTCTGAGCTTCCCAGCTGATCAATCACGCTTTGATACCATGTGAACATCTCAAAACTAAAATCCTATTGCAACAACTAGTATTAATTCTTCTATTTGATAAATTAATTATTCAGGTTATTGCTACAACAACATCAAATTAAACACACTACAACTTTCACAAATAAAATACTGCGGAAATAATAGTGTTGGAAATTGAGAAAATACTAGCACACACACAAAATAAAAATTACATCGTTATTTTTGGACAATTGTCCCTAGAAAAACCCAACTTGGGAAAACCGGTGCAGCAGTTGAGGGTTTTTATTATTAAGCAATAGTGAGAAATTTCGAGTACAATAATCTGGATGTCGAAATCTGGCAATCCTATAGAGGAAAATACCGACAAAAATACTTGAGGGAAATTACCCTCACTCGGGACAATTCCGGCATTGAACTGCTTTTGAAAAGCAAGCTGTACAGTTGGGCTGGCGCATGCTCTGTGTCAACCAAACCCTGATGCTGCTTGAACTGACCGCTACTAGCTGGGAAAACGTCTCTCCGGCACTCTGGGACTCCATCCCGGCCTCTGGAACTGAAAACGTCTGCCCTCTTCAGCAAATCAAGTAGCTTCTTGGAGAAATCTCAGCCTCTCTACAAATGTACTCGCTGGATCTGGAAAACTTCCTATAGCCTCACTGCCCCTGCCCCTCACTGTCTCTGCTTTGATCTCTGGCTCTCCGACAATTGTTGCTGCTCTTTGGAAATCGATGTGCCAAGGAAATCAAACTTCTGGTGTTTTAGTGTGTGTTCTCCAAGTGGCCATTGACTTCTTCTTATAATCCTCTGTTGAGTCTCCAATGACCAAGATTAAATCTTAATCAAGGGCTAGGATCATCTTGAAGTCGATCTGTGTGAGTTTTTAGATGATTCACACCTTGACTTAATTAATTATGATTAATTAACCATATTCCCTAAGTTTAGACGTAGGAAATATTTAAAAACTGGTTAATAATCCAATTGAGTCATTTCTAGGTGGAGTTTCCAGAAACGGTTTCTGGGTTTTGGAGATGTCATGTATTCTAGCCTCGCCACCAAAATTCGTGGCTAGAACACATTTGGTGCTACAAAGACTAACAATATATGGCATTGTGCTTATGACAGTAATGGTGGCTTGATACTTGACAGTGACATAACAGTGACACATGCCCCTATGCCAGAGTTACTACTTGTGACAGTGATAAGGAGGCAGCAAGGCTTGTGAATGCCTCCTTGACAGATATGTCTCCACCCTTCTTATGAGGATTTAGCATGATCTGGGAATGGCCCTAGGAGGCCTAATGTGATTGATAGATTTATGTCTTAATTTTATTGTGCTCTGTACCCCTGCTGAACATTTGATGAATATCTAAGAAGAAGAATTTGGTTGGGTTTTCCCTTGGTCTTTGACCTAAATACTGGTGTCTCTATTGTGTATGCTTTTCTTCTATTGTTCCTTATTGTTCTGCTGCATTGTTGATCTTATTGTTCTCTCTATATTGTTGCTAATGTTGATATGTACAATGTGAAAATTGTTGAAAAAGTTAAAAAATGGAATTATCTACAACAAAGAACAATCTTGCGCTAAAATTAACAAGAAATAGGGCCACGCGTGCACTAGGAAATAGGAGATGAGCACAAGGAATAAGGGGCTCAAGTGCGCAAGGAAGGAGGAGCAGAATTGAAGCAGGATAGCAGGGTTTGCAGAGCAAGTCAAGCAGGCAGTAGAGGAAGAATTGTGTGCAAGAACTAAGATCAAGTAGTGATCAGGGCAGGCCAAGATCAGTTGTATCAGCTGGGAATTGTGTGAGAAGCAAAATGCTTTCTCAAGAGAGACAGATTGCTTTGTAATAGATTCAATTGCCCCAAGAACAATCAATAAAATAGCCACATCAAGAAAGCAGGTTTTCCTTTTTGGGTTTCTTGAGAAAAGTGTGTCAATTTGTGTGATGTTTTTTATCTCTGTGTTTTAATTCTGGTGCATATGAATTGTTAAGAGACTCTGTATCTTGGTGAAACTAAACAAGGTTTCAGTTTTCAGATATTCATCTACGTAGTTCCAGAGTTTTCATGGAAATTTAACTGGATAGTGGGCTAAAGAGATTTTCCCAGGTATGTACAACATGTAAATTAATTGTTGTAAGTTTTGTTTCTGGGCAGATGGAGGCCTAAGGGACTTGGCCTTAACCCTAGGTGTACAAGTCAAAGGATAGACCTAATATTAGCAATTGTACAGGGATTGTAAAGGGCCATGATCCCTGGTAAAGGAGCCCTTAGGTTTTCTTATTGAAGGACTAATAAGAAACAAGTGCTGGACCATAAATTTTTGTGTACTATATGTATCTGATTGTTGTTATATTTCCACTGTGCAAATTTGTTCGAAGTTAGCCACTATTAGTGTGTTTATGTTCCTATTTAAGGCATAAACCAGACCTAGGGTGCGTGAAATTATAACACTAAGTAGGAAATTGCTGCACGGAAGGTGTCCCTTGTCCTACAAACAAGGGGGTCTCACATGTCACCTACAGATCCCTCACAGGTCGATTGGCCCTTCACTAGCACAAAACTGAAGTTATTAAATGGCCAACCATGCAGTACTTTAAAAATTGAAAATGGGTCACTTTCAAATGATGTGTAGACAACAACAAAACATAGACAACTTGTGGAAACTATTGTGGGCTTATTACCTCCAGCAAACGGATCAATTTCCTACAGCTTATTGCTAAAACTATTGAAGGCTGCTACTGTGCCAGGAGAAGAAACTTTGTTTGAAATGAAATTTACTTCAGCAGTAGCACACAATTGTACCTTTTTGACCTAAGATTTGGTAAGTGAAAGCAGCAACTATTGCATGATGACATCCCTAATGAGCATGTTAGTTATTGGGCTGCAAGAACTAAAGAAAGATGCTGTGAAGATTGAAGAAGAGGTCTCATTCTTGGAGAAAGGAGGGCAAATTTTTCAGTACTTAGGTTTTCCATTGCTTGGGGACAAGCAATGTCAGAAAAGGGGGGACTGTAATGTCCCTAATGGATTAATTGCCCAAGGGAGGATGAAATAGCCTATCCAACCCCGTAAGCTATATAGTCTTTGATAAATGGGGCAATCAATTATCCAATGTTTTGGGGCAACATTGGGTAAATTTGGAGTAGCTGGGGCAAAAAGCCCAAATTGGGGGCTACACTTGCAACCCCTCACATTAGATTAAGGAAGAGAAACCCCATGAAGAATCTATAAATAAAGGAGAGATGGAATCATTTCCTCATAATTGATTTGGATTTGATATCTCTGTTTCTTTGAGCTACGGATCTAAGGGTTTTCAGAACCTTTTTTCCTTTGTCTGGTTTTGATGGAGGTGATCCCACCCTAGCTAGATACCCTCTTTTCTCTGCCTATTACAACTTAATATTCTTGGACATCTCTGGTCTGGTTTGGCACATATGGAAGTGGATTTCTGCATATTTATTTGTCTGGTCAACAGGTTCTATCCAGGAACAGCAACGGTCACTAGAGATTTGATTAAAAGAGACTTGGAGCTGTGGAGGATCTCCCAGAGACATAGAAGTGATTCTAGAACAGCCAGATAGATTTTGTAGCAGCAAAGACCCTTCTAGGGTCTGTCTGTTCAGACCGAGGTCCTGGAGGCATCTAACTCAGGCAGTGGCACCCATTTCCAGACCTGTTTCGTGGCAGCACTATGGCCGTGTTTTGCAGGTGAAGGTTACCTGGACAGAGGCCATTGTTGGAGCAAGTTAAGGCTGTGCCCTCCGGCCAAGGGCTTTATGCGGCAGTTGTTAAGGCATCCTCAAGATCTCCCTGCAGCAGATTAAAGAAACATTGGCGACTGAGAAAGGCATACCCTGCGGTACCCTGGTTAGGGATATTACTGCAATAAAGGGAGATTGTCCTACCTCAGTCGTGGGCTGAAGCAGCAGGCAGACTTAACAGAACAGCGACTAATAGGCAAGTGGGTCCGTAAGGGTAGCAAGATGCCTAGCCTAGTTAGGGTATCATAGCATAGCTGAATCCTAGTAACACGAGTGTCAGCTGTACCTAGGACAATTATTCTGTAAGTGGAATGAAGTTGTTGTGGATCAGCACACTAGATTTACTGTTAAATACTAACATTATAATTGGGAACTGTTCTGGTTGCTTAGGCTTGCTGTTCATTGGACAGTTACTCCTAATCTATAGTAGTTGCAGAATAATTTATGATTTTTCATCTTTTACATCATTAAGGATACCTACTGTTATATGGGCAAATGAATATGCATTGCTGTTATGGTATATAATCCTCTTCATAAATTGATGAAACCCTAGTTGAAATAATAGCCTAAGGGCAAACAAATTCCCTAAGGACATTAGATGCATACAGCTTATATTTTGCATGATTTGATTGACAGCTCTGCTTATGGGACAACACATGCTTTATGATCTAGCTCAAGGAAATCCAGGGTTTAGAACATCTGCTAGACAGCGCTGGACACCAAGTCAGACTCAGCTTCAAATATTGGAAAGTTTGTTTGATCAAGGCCATGCCACACCAAGTAAGCAAAAAATAAAGGAGATAACAATGGAACTTAGTCAGCATGGTCAAATATCTGAGACCAATGTTTATAATTGGTTCCAAAATCGTAAAGCTCGTGCAAAAAGAAAACAATTACCTTCACAGAGGGGAGGCGAATCTGAAAATGAGACTGATGATGAATACCCTGGAGAAAAAAGATTTAAACCTCAACATGATTCAAATGCACAGAATCCAAAATCAGGACACTCTGAGGCAGATCCACAGGTTCATAAAAGTGATGATGTGGTTCAAAACAAGCCCTGTACAACTGACCAAAAACAATTTGGAATCCAAGAAAATGATACCCAATCTTTATTACAGCGTGAAGATGAAATGAGGCCTCATGTATCGTTGGGTAGCACTATGCTTGGTGTGAGTGGCAGTGCTGAACATGAATCCGTTGAATGTCTGCCTGAAGTTAAACCTATATATTCTTCAGTTGAAGTTGGCAATCGTGATCATGATGCAACTCAAGCATGTAAGTTGGAGTTAATACATCCTTTCATCTTGAAAACTAGCTTAAACATTTCCTTTATTGAATTAGAAATATAATTAAGCTCATTATATGTTTCTGGAATTTGGTATCCTTGCATCAAAATCTTCTGTATCAGATATACATGGTTCTGGTACCACAACTGGCCAGGTTGATGGGAAATCATGGCAAGTGCCCAGTGTTGTAGTTGATGTTAGAAGAATGTTTGGTGAAAATGCGGTGTTGGTGGATTCTCGTGGGCACATGGTCCCGACTAATGACATGGGAGTCTCATTTCACCCTCTTCAAGCAAGTGAAGGTTACACTGTCTTAAGGTAAGTCTACATTTATACTTAATGTTTATATAAGATCATTAACAACCTTCTCGTTTATTTTTATAGCTACCTATCCATGCAATGAGTGACTTTTGTCATCTGGTTTATAATTATCTTATTTAATTTGTATTGACAATTTGCAGCCAATATCAGTGTGCTTCTGGAGTACCTGTCCATGCCCTCCGAGCCAACACCGGGTACCTGCTTATCTGAATTTTGAATGTTTGATCATCAACTAGTAGGGTTCTTCAATTGTGAAATGGTTTGGTTTCCAAAGAGTTCGAACAGACTGTTGATGCATGATAAGTGTAGAATTAAATATGCAATAATAGAATCTAAACATATAATTATGAGAAACATGACAGCTCATGCCTATATTCATTCTTAAGCAGGATAATACAACAATGCATGCACAGATTCTTCATCATAATGGAATTACAAAGCATTAAATTATAGAGGAGCAAAACAAGAATTAAACACTTATCTTTTGATGAAGAGCGATTGATCCCTAATCGCTCAGTCTATGCCCGAGTCAATTCACCGGCATGGGCTTTAATTAAGTATGCAGAAATAATTTTTTTTGTTTGCTATTTCACTGTGCATAAATTCTGCTTGCATATCACCTACAGTGTTTTTAAAATGAAGAAAACAGTGCTGAAGCAAACAAATATACACGATGATTTAGCAGATTTTTACCCTGGAAACTCATCTTGGGAAAACCAACAATAAATGGCCTTTGTTTGTGTCTTTTATGCTCAAAATATTACAAATAGGAGCTATACACTCTCAGACATAAATCTTGCGTGTTATTATTCTGGTACTGTTTTGCAGATTGCAGTTTGGCTATGAGACAATCTTTATTCCCAGTGGAAAGGTTCATACACTCCTCTCCAGCCTCTCGCTTTAGGAATGCACTTCTCATTCTGAGCCTTCAGTGTTCTTCTTCTGCACCATTCACATCTCAAATTTTCAATTTCCAGCTCTTCATCGTCAGCTTCATAGAAAACCCTCTTTTGTTTGAACTTCAATGGCCTCTTAATTGCCTTCAAAGGCCAAGAGACTTTATGGAACCATAATGGGTTTCTTATCCTTTTTGAAGGCCGAGTGTCTCAGGGATTGTTACCGCTCAAACTAGCAGAGGTCCTAGGAGGGGATCCTATAGAGCAGCGACTAGGTCAAGGGGCAACAATGGAGCGATAGCCCATTGTAACCTCAGCTAAGGCTCCCTGCTATTTATGGACTTTCACCTATGGGAGGAATCCTAGTATGAAAGGAATCACAAGGATGAATAGATCAATGAGTGGATGAAGGGTGATTCCTAGGGCCTATTCACAAGAGAGACTCAATTATATGGCTTACTTGCTTAGGAAGGTGATGGGCTCTTTAGGAAGGGCTAAGAGGATACTTGAGTCTAGGTTTAGGGTGTATGCCTTGGCAAGGGGTTTCCTAGACTTAAGGATCCTAATGAAGAAATGGCTTCTAGGTAATCCTTGTGGAATTTGAGTTGTAGATTTGTGGGACCACAAAGAAGCCAAGTGGACCCAAACTAGGTCAAGGGTATGGAGTTGATCAATCAAAGAGGGGCTTGACCTAGTTAGGGAGGAGAATAGGATCAAAGGATTAATTTTCTTTGATATTTTGAATGCAATGATCGCAATGAGGACACTAACCCAAATGAAGCTAGGGCAAGAATTGGTCCTGTGGCTAGGGCTTGCTATATCTTGGGATTCCACTGTCGGATTTGCTTCAAATTATGAGGATCTCTTGACAAAAGCCCAACGCAATAGTGGACCAAAAGTCGAGGTGATTGGATGGCTAGAATGAAATTCGATTGATGCCCTAGGAGACCTATTAGGGCTAGGCCTAGAAAGAGAAGGAAAAGGCGAGAAAAATATTCTTTTAAGTGACCACCAATGGTTGGATCAGTGCCTTATCTTTGGGAGAGATGGATATAAGGTGAATTTGTGATTCAGAAATACTATACCCATTCAAGGAGATCTCTAGACAACTTCGCATGGCAATGAGGACATAAGAGCAACTGCCAGAAGATTTTGTACTTTGATATGCAATAATTGATGACTTGTCAAGGTGTTTTCAACAAAGATAACCTCTAGGAACATCCACCCATTCATACATGACACATGCAATGTGTGCAACGCTTCAAAGACCAAAATTTCCACCATTCCGCATAGAGTAGCAGTAAATTTCAGACGTATATAGCGAAAATCCTAACAACATTCATGTGACAAAGTAAATAATAAGAATAAACATGAAAAAGATCACTTACATGTACAATGAGTATATCCAATCATCAAATTATGCCAATAATGAAGCTCCAAGATCAAGAAGATTGAATCCAAACATCAAAATTCATCAATGAAACCAAACTTTTCCTCCAAAAGGGAATGCGAAATTCTCAAGTAGTTGCTAATTCCAAATCCAAGTGATGATGAAAGAAACGAATCACCTCTCATCAATTTATAAAATCTCTAAAGAGTTCGATTTGCCTAATTAGGCCTAATTAAGCCCCAAATAATAAAATAATGTGCAATAATAACATCCCTTGATGACAAGTCCACCAAGATAGCTCAATAACATAAAAATAAGCCTCTCAAGAGGGTAGAATAATCAATATAGTGAGTCATTAGGCCATTGAGAAGGCTTAATGAAGTCCAAGGTGTGCCATGGTGAGAGAATGGACTCCAAGCATAGTGGACAAGGGGTTGGCCCCTAGTTTTCCAAGTAAATCACATGTGGTGCTCCCAAGTGGATCGATATGCTTGTAAACAATTTGTAAGGGCTAGGATGATGATATAAGCCCTCCCTTTGTCTCCTGCAATGAGACCAGTGTTGTTAAAATCGCGATATTTTCAACAAAAAGATAAAATCGCACTTAGTACTCGGATAAAAAAAATTTTGCCCAAATTTTTTGAAAAAATCGCGGTTTTTTGGGAAAAAATCGTGGGAATTTTATTTTTTTTATTTTTGAGGAGGTAACCCAAGCTACCCCTGTCACAAGTAGAAGACGTGGTCTACCTCTTGTAGCTCCTAGTTCTTTAGCTTCTAGAGCACAGCAGACTCCATAGTCTACTGCGGCCTGCCAACTCCAATGACATCTACATCTAGAGGGGCAAAGGAAATCAGTAGTATTAGACTTTAGTTATTTGGTTCATTTCATTGTATATGACATTATGACTCATGATATGAGATACATTATTATATTTTTTGTTGATATTCTGAGGTTGAGTTGGGACTCAGGAAGTCAGACTTACTATTCAGGACATGATCACTGTTATGTGTGATTTTAGCACTAGAAATGATATTAAACATCTTATATATTAGTTCTTTTTATCATATTTATGTGTCAATGTATTTATTTTTATGTTGTAATGGTTTAGATATTAAAAAAATTGAAAAAAATGATTTTTTTTTTACCAAACGATTTTTTCCCGATTATTACCGATTTTTTCCTCATATTACGATTTTATTTTATTATATATTATTATATATTTTTTTATATCTGATTTTTTCCTCTTGCCCATATTATTTCGATAACAATTAGTGCAACATTGAGTGAGACACATACTAATTTGGACGCTGAAGCATCTGCCAAGTGCATGGTACAAGTGTGGAGTTGACTGGGCATGGTGAACCAGGTGCATCATCCTCCTCCAAAAGGCGGAACACGAGCAATCACTGAGTGGATCTCCATTTGAGGTTTGGTCTCCCTATATGGGGCCCAAACCCCCCAGAGGGCCACAATGGGAGGTGTTAGTGTTCAATACCTTAACATTAGTTTCCTTCTGTTTGAGATAGGGATTTTTAATTCTTTTTTTGATTGGCCACATGGAAACCTTGGATTTATTGCCATAGCTATCTTCTCTTATAGGGGAACTATTACACCTCATATTGTATGAGGTTTCACATTGTGATTTTTATCACACTAATGGAGGTTTGATGCAAATACGTCGGACATTTTGGAATGATTTGGTGGGAATCGTCTTTGTGGAGCCCCTTCTCTTCATGGCATTATCTAATTTTACGGAGGTCTTTGGTTTTGGGGAGTTTCATTTATCCTTGGTTGGACAATTGTGCTTGTTTTTTAGTGGTTTTCTTACCTGTGCTTGCCTTCTTGATCAACACTTGGTTGTATATTTGATGGTATCTTTGAGCATTCTATTTCATTTCCATGTGGATTGGAATATGTGCATGTCTTGGATATGCTACATCTTGTTCTTAGATAATGGTGTAGTCCCCAACGGGTTAGAAGAATATGGTGTTGGGAGGCAAATGTTTCATGTTGTTGTTGATGTTTATTAGTGACTTCGTGTGTTGGTTTATGATGTTGTTTTGATTAGGAGGGGGTTTTCCACATGGTCCTTGTTACACACCCAAGTGGGTAACCTCTAGAAGAAATTTTTGTGCTATTGTTTCAGCTTGTCAACGAACAACTCTATGATGATCCACATATAGCTAGTCTCCAAGGCCTTCCATCCATGCTCTGATTAGTACTTTGTTTCATCAAGCTTACTCATTAAATGAAGGTTGGTCATCTATTATAAGGCACATTAATAATTTTTGTTTACAAGTGCTTTCATTAAATGTTTAAGGGCATTCTAGTATGGATCACAAGTTGAATTGGATGATGGATTGCTTTTGGTTGTATTCTTGTTCCCATGCTTCACCTTGGTAGTTATCCCTTGCCTCTAGTCCACTGACATTCCTTGAGGCCTTTCTTTCCACTATTCAGGAGGGCCACTATTGGAAATACTAAGAGGGGGGTTGAATTAGTATTTCATAAATTTCAACAATTAAATATCAGAGAACCAATAACATCACATCAAGCAATCACAAGAATTATATGAACAATTTATTTATTATACAAGGGAAGCTGCAACTTCCAGTTTACCAGCTACAACTAGAAGGGCTACAACACCAGGTTATTTACCAACCACTACTAGAAGTAACTACAACCCTGGTTTACCAACATCCACTAGAAGGAGATGACAACCTCCTGAAGGAAGCTACAACTTCCCTAGCAGCACCCTGCCACCTTTTACAATAAAAATAAAACAAAATCTCTTAGGTTCTCGTACTAGGGACAATGGCCCACCTACAATAAATCTCAATAATCTCAACAATAACTACAATAAACCATACATGAAATTAAATGTTCTACACTTTGCTCCTTTTTCAAGCGCACTTTAATAAGCTGCCAGATTCTAGTGCCAACCACCGTTAATTGCTAAACATGTGACAAAATGGCCATATGATGGAAATTAAAAATAGATTAATGTTTTGTCTTGCAAATTGAACCTTCGACCTTTGCTGCATTATACAAGTCTGAAACCACTTATGCTGCTTATCGTTTCTCACAATATCATCCATATAAATTGGTTATATTATGGATTCTTAAAACAAACTTACTCAAAAATGGAGGGGTGCGTGATCCGATTCTGAGGCCAATCAATGTGTAGACGTGTCATTTCACACTGCATGATAAATAAAACAACTTTTGTTGAGTTCAACTTTGTGACCATAGGCCAAACCAAGTTCCAAATCGACGTAACTTGTCACATTTTAGAACTGGTAATGAAACCTGCCAAGAATACCACAAACAACAAATTCGAAGCGACTATGCAAACAAAATAGCATTGCGAGACATGATTCATACAAACCAAATGCCATTGCTCCTCGTCACATTTTAATGACAATGAAATGAAACTACCTGAAGAACTTCGAAACTACTACACTAACCATAGAACATGAAGCTTCATTGTATGCAAGGAAACTCTTTGCAAGATTTGAAACCAAGATTGATCACCAACAAAGAACCATAAATTACCATGTCAACTTTAGATCAAAAAGCTCATAATATGTCTTAGAGATTTCACCATCAATCATCATTTTTAAATTGCAACCATCGAACACGTGACCATTTGACGGATTGAGATGGTTATCTTTCGCAGATCAAAAAGCTTCACTGTTATGTCTGTAGATCTGGTAGCTAGTCTAATGTGGAATGAAAACCCTCCACCAAAGCTATGACTCTGTAGCGACCCGATCGAGTGCAATCAAACCAAGCTGCGATCACAGAACCAACTATAATCCGACAATTTGTCCGTCAAACCATAACACTAGCTAATCAAGGTACAACTACTGGTCTTGTTCCTTTGAGGCCACATGAACCATCGAAGAAATCACACTCAATGATCAATCCGATCTCCACTTCGAATCATAAACAACGAGCCTTGATTAATTATTGGATCAATTCATTGTTCTTAACCACATAGTTTGTTATATTTCACGAGAGATCTCCACATTGCTTTGGAGCCTATGGTCATACATATAAATGTTAAATTTGTGACGTTCTATGTTGTAACAATTACTTATTCCATATTTTTTTTTTGCTGCAATATTAGAAGCAATTGTAGATAGAACATAAACCAAATGCAGAATTGAAGACAAATTAAGAACAAGGTAAGATAGAGAATTTAGGTCTAATGACCAGGGCAAAACCCACAAGGGGAAAACCCAAGCAGTTCCTTCTTCTATTAGATATCAATTGTTCAATAGAGATAAAAGGTACAATGAGAGATCAAGAGAATGAGTAAGTTCACCCAAATTTGAACAAGCTGTAGCATGAAGATCCCTGGTAGTAGTAGATGATGCAAACACTGAATCAACCTTCAAGTTCTGCTCTTACTCTCCAAGTCTCTCTCTCTCTCTCACAATCTTCTTCAAGTGTTTCCAACTTTCTCTCTCAAGTTCAAATCCTTCTTTCACAATGCACAAGTAGTGAGAATGAGATGATATGAAATACATATATAGGAGGAGCAACAAATTCAGGTCATAAAGAAGGAGCAATACGCATGCCTTGAGGAGGAGTTACATATACCATTTAGGGAAGTACACATGCCTTTGTAACTCATGCCATTAAGGAGGTACGCATGCCTTTGTAACTCATGCCATTAAGAAAGTGTAAGAGGAGTCTTTTATGGTATGTTTTTATTGTGAGTAGGAGGAATATGCCATGTCTTAATGAGTGCGTAAGAGAGAGAGAGAGAGTAATGTTTGCATTGATGAAAGCGTAAGATAATCTTTTATGACAAGACTTTAATGAGAGTGAAACGTATCCATCAAGAGAGAGAGAAAGAGAGTTATAATGTGCTATGTGAGACATATAGGTAGGAAGTGATTAAGTGATGAAGGTAAGGTGTCTTGCAGTTCCTTTTACTAATAATAATGTCATAGTATCATAAGGATAATAATAAAGGTAATGATAATATTGATGAGTAACTATTAAGATTGATTAATGATAAGTTAAGTGATTTTCCAACATCTATACTTGATTACCAATTGATGCATGGTGATTTACTATTTTTGGAAAGTCATGCTTGAGATGCTAGACACAACTTTCTAATTTTAGAAAGTTACTCTAGAATTGTCAAAAATGAAATTTTGTTCAAGGAAATTCAACCCCTAGCTGCCAATTTTCAACACTCCCTCTCAGCTAGGGAGGAATTTCTTTCTGTAACAAAGATCTCTGATTTCATTGCTCATCTCTGCTGTGGAACAATGATGTCACAATCTAATGAAGAAGAATCATCATAGGGGAGTGAAGCAACAAAACTTAAAGTTGTTATGCTTTTAAAATGTAAAAATACACAATGTATTGTAGTAATATTTTTATTAATAAGATGAATGTACAAGAGTTGAATGCATGTTACAATGAGGGTATGCTTATATACCTAGGTAGGTGTCCCTTCATGATTGAGCATGTCCTTTAGACATGCCTTTTCATTTAACTAATGATTGTTTAAAATAATAATAATAATAATAATTATTATTTATATTTATTTAATTTACGAATATGTAAACTATATTCGTAACATTGGCCCTCTCTTCAAGGAGCTTTGTCCTCAAAGCTTAATCATTGAACATTTCTTCACTTACCCACGTCATTTCGGCATGTGTAAGTCGTCGGTAATACTACTTGGAATCGTGATTATCTATTTTTCCTTAGGAGTTTTTTTTTAATATAAACAATGTAAGTTTATAAATAATTATAAAGCAATTTTATAATAAAATGGCTTTATAATAAATTTATAAAGTAACTTCAGTAATGTTATAAGTTTGCTTTATTTATTTTTAATATATTATATTATATTTTTTTTAGTTTTCATTACTTAAATTGAATTCTCTTGAGGAATGTATTATGTGAGTATCATCGCGTCCCTTTGTCATAGGCTTCATAATTTCGATAATGCCTCTTGTTCTTGATTACGACTCAATAAATCATCACAAATATGTTTCCATGTTCCATTTCATAATACGGTGGAACATTTACGGGCTTTATTTTATTTAATAATATGACTATTAGTCGATCCCCAACTATTACCTTAGATTCGTACGGTCGTGTCAATTGAATTTCAGGTTGATTCATTAAGTGTGGCTTCTGGGTATGTAGAATGGCAATGGAGGTGTGAGCTTGTAGTTGCGATTGTAACCATGTGTGCAATATCCAGAATCTGGCTCGACACTCGAGTTCCTTCCCGATAATAGCGAATGAAGCGTACAAAGTGCATGGTCTTCCTTCTGAAAATTCATTCATTCAATCTGGTTCCTTTGGCTGGATTGATCCAATAAATCCTTTCAATTGTTGTTGAGAGTTTTTAGCTACCTTCATTATCTCCTCCTTTTTCTTGACGAAATAACGTGAAGAAAATTGTAATAGGTAGAAAATATCATTTACTGGTAAATATGGGTGAACCTTTATTTCTCACAAATCCACAACAAATCTCATAGTATAAAATCCACAATCCTTGCTATTCTTTTGTTGAGGACTCTGTATTTGATGCCATGCAACTTGATCTGAGTCTATGTGGGCCCTCTCAGCAACAACTGTTGTTATGGCATATGCATGCCATTTTTTTATTCCCCTAGGTATAAGAGAGTTGAAGTGCAATACACATGGAAGTCTAAAAGGTACACTAGGAAGATGTGCATCCTGTTGCTGCCGGAGCCCACAATCAATGGCTAAAGTCTCGTGTTCTTCGTATAATAAAGGAACTATATTAAAATCGACTTCTTTCATTTCTACTTCTATCTCCTTCTCGAAAATGTTGAGGGTGTTCAGTCTTTCCAGTCATTGAGATTCTTCATGTTCAGGCTGATCATGTATGTAGAAAATTGGTTTATTCATTCTTTGATTTCACTAGGAAATAACTTTAGCCGACAATAAAAGTAGGTGTCTATACGTTGTGCTGATGCCCAAAAGGGTTTTGAGCTATCCATATCTCTAATATCCTCCATAGAGAGAGTAATTATGACTTGGTTGGCATCTTGTCTGAATCGCTAGTATGCATCATTCTCTTCTTCCCCTGGGAATTTTGATAGGAAACTCTGAAACTTTTGGTCCACCTCATCATCTTCCCTAGTGAAAGGATGAGATGGGTCTTCGATAACATTAGTAGAAAAGGGACAGAAGAATCCCTTCCCTCACCATCGAATAATTGTTCATGCTCTTCTTTGGGATATTCAACGTCATAATTTCCAACTTTGCAGTCCTCATCTTGTGGATCATCTTTGTCGGCTACTTTAAATACAGATTCATCATTATTCCATTCTTCATCCTCCTCTTCTATAGGCTGGCTTGTTTTATCTAGGTGATACATAGGGTCTTTCACTCTCTCAAAATGTTTAAAGTGACCCGTGTCATGACAACTACAGCTAGACAAGTTATGCACTGTATTTTCCTCTTTTATTTGTTGGAATTCAATTGTATTGGATATTGACTTAACTAGATCAGAGTCCATGATTTCCCAACTTGCAATGTCGATTTTATCACCTTCTACAACAACGTTTCGGCTAGCAAGCTCATCTTTAACTTCTTCATCTTTAGTTGTCATATATCCACTTTGATTATCAACCATTTTTAAGTCACCCTAAGGAGATCCTAATTCAACATGTTCAACGTCATTTTCTCGGTTAGAACATTCTTTAATGTTAGTCTCTTTCAAGTCAATGTCCTCTTCCATTGTAGGTGTTGAATCTTGTGTTTTGAAAGCCTTCAATCATTCTGCAAATGAATTTTTTATTTGTTGTATTTGTTGTAATGCTTCTCCAATTTCATTTAATAGCTTAGATTTATGATATTCACTTAATTCCATGATTTTCAGGGCCTAAGCTTTAATGGCAGAATGTGCAGTCAATAACATCCAAAAGGTCAAATGGCTCTGATACCACCGAAGCAACAAAAATTATAGTTGTTATGCTTTTAAAATGTAAAAATACACAATATATTGTATTAATATTTTTATTAATAAGATGAATGTACAAGAGTTGAATGGTTACAATGAGGGCATGCTTATATACCTAGGCAGGTGTCCCTTCATGGATGAGCATGTCTTGTAGACATGTCTTTTCATTTAACTAATGATTGTTTAAAATAATAAGAATAATAATAATAATTATTATTATTATTTATATTTATTTAATTTACAAATATATAAATTATATTCACAATAGGGAGATTCACCTATCACCCCATATCCACTGATCTTCCCATCTTGACACAGGCTTGGGGGGGATTACCACTTGTCAACACATGACAAGGATCACGCACAACCAAGTCTAACCTCGGCTTGGGGGGATTACCACTTGTCAACACATGACAAGGATCACGCTCAACCAAGCTTTACCATAAGAGTCAAGTGGTAGAACACCTGCATCCATAGACTTTGGGGGGATTACCACTTGTCAATACATGACAAGGATCACACACAACCAAGTCTCATATTTGCTTGGGGGGATTACCACTTAACAAGGATTACACACAACCAAGTCTCATCTCTGCTTGGGGGAATTACCACTTGTCAAGGACCATGCACAACCAAGCTTTACCACACCCATTGGCTAGATGGGTGGTACTCCCAACAAGGCCATCTTGTGGGTAGGAATCATGATGCATACTGGGGTATACTCTTGGCAAGTCTCAAACTTGATGGTAGGGGGGAATTACCACTTGTCAACACAAGACAAGGAATTACCGATAGTCAAGAGTTCCCTCAACCCCAGGAGCTCTCCTGGCTCCATTCCCAACTTGGGACCTCAAACAAGAGGGAAGAGCATAGCTTAGTGTTCTCGATCATCTGTCAGTCCAAACTGCTCCCTAAATACCAAGAACTTCCCTTTCGACAAAGGCTTGGTAAGTATGTCATCTATCTGATCATCAGTTGCAATATGATGGAGTCTTATTGCTCCTCTTCGCACAATATCCCAGATATTGTGATATTTGATCTTAATGTGCTTGGACTTGTCATGGAACACAAGATTTTTTGCAAGATGAATCCCACTCTTATTGTCATAGTATATTAATGTCGTATTTAGCACATGCTCAAACAACTCTCCAAAGAGCTTCCTTAGCGATACTACCTCACAGCTCGACATGCTAGCAACAATGTACTTGGTTTCAGCGTGCCAAGGGCTACAAACTTATGTTTTCTTCTCATCTAAGATATCATGACAAGCTAAAGCAACATCCATTGTGCTCTTTTTGTCAACAGAGTTACTAGCCCAATCAACATCATAGTACCCATGTAGTCTCACATCTTCGACAATATATCTCAATCCAAGATTGATGGTCCCATGCAGGGATCTTAGCACATGCTTTGCAACAATCCAGTGTGTATGGGATGGCTTAACAATATATTGGCTCAGAGTATTGACTGCAAAACATATGTCCGGTCTAGTGTTCACTAAGAACATCAATGCCCTAATTAGTTGCGATACTCAAAAGGATTAGCCAAATTAGGTCTTGCAGCTTCACCACATAACTTTTTGAAGTTCATTTCCATTGGTGTGTTCATGGACTTACTTTCTGTCATACCAAATGTTTCTAGAAGCTTGATAACTTATTTTCCTTGAGAAAGGAAAATCTCACCAGGTCTCTGCCATACCCCTAGGCCCAAAAAGTAGTGCATCAAATGAAGATATTTCATTTCAAATTTAGAAGCTAACTTCCTCTTACACTGGAGGATAAGAGGTTCTCCACCAGCCAATAATAAGTTATCAACATATAACACCAAAATCAAAGGCATACCTTGGACTAGCTTAAAGTAGAGATTTGGATTAACATTGCTTCTGGTAAAACCAAGCTTCATCAAGAAGCTATCAATGCAGGCATACTAAGCTCTTGGGGCTTGCTTCAATCCATAGAGATCTTTCTTTAGTGTACACACGAGTTTTTCTGTCATGCACTTCAAAGCCTTGTGGTTGCTCCACAAATATTTCTTCCTTGAGGAAGCCATGCTGAAAAGCAATTTTCACATACATTTGGTGAAGTGTCCATCCTTGGCTAGCAGCTAGAGCTATAATGGATTGGATGGTAGTGTATCGAGCAACTGGTGCAAAAATCTCATCATAGTCTTCTCCCTCTTTTTGAGAGAAACCTCTAGCCACAAATCTAGCTTTATATTTTTCAATACTGCCATCCGCACCATGTTTGATTTTATACAACCATTTGGCTGTCTTACCTTTAGGTCTTGGAACTACTTCCCATACATCGTTATGTATTATGGACTCATATTCTTCATCCATTGCATCTTTCCATACTTGATCTTTCACTTCTTTAAAAGTGCACGATTCGGTTTGAATAATGTTGCTCATGGCTACAACGTATCCCTGGAATTGTCAAGATTTCTTACTTTCTCTGAAGGTTCCTCTAGGGGTAGCATGTTTATCAACATCCTGTAGAGTGTCACGAAGCCATAATGGTCACTTTCTAGCAAGAGGATCACTCTAGGGAGGATCCAAGGGGTGCATGGACTTCATGGGTTCATTAGCAAGATCAGGCTTAGGCTTAGGATCTTCTTGAGCATCCAAGGAATCATCTTGAATTTCAACATTAGCAGGAGGAGGAGTGTCTCTTGCCTTTTGGAGAGCTGCATCTTCATCAAATGTTACATCCCTGCTAAACTCTATAGTTCTTTGACCCAACGCATATATCTTGTAAGCTTTAGAATTTTCACAATAACTAACAAACATACTTTTCTTACCTGAAGCTTCCATCTTGGTCCTCTTTTCCTTTGGCACATGAAAGTAGACATCGCAGCCAAAGATCCTCATGTGCCCAACTTCAGGCTTTTCACTAGTGAAGACTTCTTCAGGGGTCTTGTTGTTTAAGGCTTGGTGTGGAGATCTATTTTGGACATGGACAACAATGTTAGCAACTTCTCCCCAAAGAAACTTTGCTAACTTCTGATCATGCAACATAACTTTGACTGCTTCCATGATGGTTTTGTTCTTTCTTTCGACCACACTGTTTTGTTCTGGGTTATATGGTATGGTGGTCTCTTTCTTGATTCCAGCGTCTTTGTAGAAATCCCTGGCTAGCAGCTAGAGCTATAATGGATCAGATGGTAGTGTATCGAGCAATCAGTGCAAAAATCTCATCATAGTCTTCTCCCTCTTTCTGTGAGAAAACTCTAGCCACAAATATAGCTTTATATTTTTCAATACTGCGGCCTGCCATCCGCACCATGTTTGATTTTATACAACCAATTGGCAGTCTTACCTTTGGGTCATGGAACTACTTCCCATACATCATTATGTATGGACTCATATTCTTCATCTATTGCATCTTTCCATACTTGATCTTTCACTGCTTCTTTAAAAGTGCATGGTTCAGTCTGAATAATGTTGCTCATGGCTACAACGTATCTTTGGAATCGTCAAGGTTTCTTGCTTTCTCTGAAGGTTCCTTTGGGGGTAGCATGTCTATCAACATCTTGTAGAGTGTCACGAAGCCATAATGGCCTCTTTCTAGCAGGAGGATCACTCGAGGGAGGATCCAAGGGATGCATGGGCTTCATGGTTCATTAGCAAGATCAAGCTTAGGCTTAGGATCTTTTTGAGCATCCAAGGCATCATCTTGACTTTCAACATTAGCAGGAGGAGGATGAGTGTCTCTTGCCTTTTCGAGAGCTGCATTCATCAAATGTTACATCTCTGCTAAACTCTCTAGTTCTTTGACCCACCACATATATTTTATAAGCTTCATAATTTTCACAATAACCAACAAGCGCACTTTTCTTACTTGAAGCTTCTAGCGTGGTCCTCTTTTCCTTTGGCACATGAAAGTGGACATGGCAACCAAAGATCCTCATGTGCCCAACTTTAGGCTTTTCACTAATGAAGATTTCTTCAGGAGTCTTGTTGTTTAAGGCTTGGTGTGGAGATCTATTTTGGACACAGACAACAATGTTAGCAACTTCTCCCCAAAGAAACTTTGGTAGCTTCTGATCATGCAACATAACTTTGATTGCTTCCATGATGGTTTTGTTCTTTCTTTCGACCACTCTTTTTTGTTCTGGGTTATATGGTATGGTGGTCCCTTTCTTGATTCCAGCTTCTTTGTAGAAATCAATGAAATCATTTGAAGTGTAGCCTCCATTGTAAATCATCTAGGGATCTCTAAATCATCTGCATCAGTAGAAGGTGAACACTAGGACTTGTCAGAAGGGTAAGGGGATATAGATGAACATAATTTGGAACATCGAGACCCAAGCTCGGAAATGAGCAACCCCTTGATAATTTTATTCCAGACTCAGGAAGTGTTGAAGGTAGCCTGAACAACCATCTAGGGACCCTTCGCAGCTAGGAAAACTTATTGGTGGACAGCGAGTGCCTGAAGAAACTTTGCAAAACCCCCAAATTTTACGAAAAAACTAGATGGTATATGATATAATTACCACTTTCAAATTTTCTATTGGGAACCTTCTGGGACTAGCTCCAGTGAAGAACATTCCTTTGTCATCCCTCCCAAATTTTCATGGCATGATCAATGAAGATCCAAGTACTCTTCTCTTCGAGTTCGACATCTTGTGCTAGAGTTATGACTACACCTCGGATGCCCAAAAATTGTAACTATTCCCTGCTACTTCGAAGGGAGTTGCATTGAGATAGTTTATGGGACTTGGTGCTTAGTCTATCACTTCCTAGGATGGCATGGAGAATTTTTTTCTAGAAATATATCAAGATCACTGTAGAACCAAAGATCAGAGGGAAGAGATTTTTAGAATGTCCTAGAAGGAATATGAGAACCTGGGAGATTATATCAAATGCCTCCATTATGATTTACAAAGGTCTAGGCATAATGATTTGGATAAAGCCATTTTAAAGACCATTCTAATCCGAGGAATAAGGGTGGATATGCCGAACTTCATGGGAAAGGGAGACATATCAAGAAAAACCTTATGATGATATAGTCACACTTTACTTGAGGAGCTCGAGAGGATCATCAAGGAGAAGAACTTTAGTGCAATATGCTTATGCTAGAGTATAGAAGTCAGCCAATGATGGAGTAACACCCTGAGGAAGATCAGTTTATGGCTGAACTTGTTGACGATGCTGTTGACGCCTGAGAACCAACAACCGAAGCAATCCAACTTGAGGAGTAACAAATTGTGGCTGACACAAATAACTTGTTGATACACAAGAAACAATAAATAAGGCAGGAAAAGAAAGTCGACTTGACCCACAAGAACTAGTAGCTGAGGCAATTTACCTTGTAGTGGAGGAAGAAACTGTGACATATCTAAGTTACCAAGATATAGATACGGATATTGGTCTGTTGGATTTTTGAGAAGCTAGGATTCAGATACGATGAGGATATGAGAAGTACAAAAATATATAATAATATTTTTTAAATTTTAGAAAACATATTTGATGTGTAAAATCAAAACTATTCATGGATCACAAAATTAGAACTAAAATTATTAGATAATTTATGAATTTGAACACTAAAATTATGCTTCTTGCCTCATACTAAAACGATAACGGTGAATACAAAAATGAGTGTTTCATTATGATCACCTTATTAATATGATAATGTAAAGTAGGTCTGTGTACAAATCCTGAAATGGGTCTACATCATCATCATCTGCATATTGCAAAACTCTACATCATGAATAGATGATGGTGCGTCAGGAATGTCAAAAGTTGCCGCAAAAGTAGGAATTGGTTGTGTAGCATCCTCAAGTGGATTAAGAAGATTCATGTCATTCAATGTCATGTTTAATTTAGATATCTCAAGTTCGACATTTTGCATCCTACTTGGACTAGCATGTGATAAAAGGAAGAGGTTGGAATGAACATACACAAGATCATCAGCCTTCGCTGCTCCTAGTTTGTTTCGCTTCCTCGAATGGATAAGGCCATATGTACTCCAGTTCCTTTCAGCTGATGAGGAATTGGCAACCTGCGATAACAATCTCGAAGCTGGAGTTGAGAGATAGGTGTTGTCCCCACCATGGAAGCCCCACCAAGTAATAAGATCTTTGTGCCTTCAATCGTCCACGGCTAGTGGATCTGAAAAGTTCCTAGTGGATTGTACAAATGCTCCAAATTCCTCACGTACTTCGTTTGCAATTCCCACTTCCCCATAGATTTTCCTCAAAGTTGTCTTATATGATTATATCCTTGTACCACTTCATAATCTTTGTTTGGAGTTGTTCTACCAGGTAAAGACAATATTTCGGAATGATAATATTTGGGGTGCAATGCATACACCAAAATGTGTAATGGCATGTAGAAATTCCATGTAGATTCAAACTGCTTATGTAATATGCTAAAACGAAAGACTTGTATCTACTCTACTCATCAGCGGAAACAATTAATCGATCGAGAAATCACAACATAAACATGAGACAAGATTCAATCACATATGCTCAGAGATTTATCTAAGGGGAATGCAACTGCCCAAAATCCCTTCCTATCTGTATTGCATTAGTCAGAAAATAGAGAAGAAATACAATGCTTGTTCGAGCTTGAACAATCTCTGCGCAAGTATATTTTATCTCACTGCCTCACAAGCTGACTCTGGCCAATACTTAGCCAATTCTACTGCCTACCAAGCTCCTATTTCCTTGCGTTGTTTCCTTGGGAATTAGCCCCTATTATTTAGGGAAATTCCTCATCCATAATTGCGCAATCCCTATAGGCCCTTCTCTGACTGCATGCACCACCTAACTTGGATAATTATACAACTGATAATACACTGCCCTTGAACTCCAATCTCAACTGGGTGACTCATATTTCATACATGCATGAGTTATTCATGGCTGATTTATCAGTTAATTGGTTGAACACTGAAGCTGCACCCCATTGCTAGACCTCTTGCTAGTTCCTCCAACAGTTGGAACTAGTTTAATTGACTTTAACTGAATTAAATTATTACAACTCAAATTAAACTCACCCAAGGCTCCTAAAATTTAGGAACCACTCTACATGACTCAAGTTAGGCCTTCAACTTGAATTAATTGAGCCAACTAAGTGAAACTAACTTAGTTAACTCATTCTTGTTGTCTTGTGATGTGGAATTACAATTTTATCCTAATTTAATTCAAGGGAAAATTAAATCAGGATTTTCTTGTTGCCATTTTCAACACTCCCTTTCAGCAAGAAAATGATTCACATCTACCTTGATCCAACACCTTTGGAATGTATTGCATGCAACACTTCTCACTGTTGCTGTTGCTATTGCAACATCTGCAACTGAAGAGCATAAAAATAAATAAATAATCACTGAATCAATCTGCAACTATCTACTGGGAAATCCATGCTGCTATTGACTCTGCTACTGGGCCTCTTGCTCTGCTGTCTACACTGCCATGCACTCTTCAGTATCTGACTAACATTGATCCTCCTGCTACTGAACACAGTGGGCCCCCATAGCAAGGTAATGATCCATGAGACAAAAACACCTCAATGGACCTTGCCCAAATTTATGCAACTCTTGGTACTATTTCTTCACATTGCCCCACCTAACACCTTGAGGTATGACTGCATGTGCTCCCTCTGCTCACTTAGCTTAAAATTTTCCCCTATTGGAGGTCTCTGCTTGAGTGGATGTTTCCACTTTGTCTCCTCTCTGCTTCTCCAATTGTGGCTGCTCCACAACTTGCTGAGGTTGCTTTTGAGCTCCATTTTGAGATGTAAATTATGCTCCCTCTCAACCACCAAGTCTCTAACCTTTGCCTTGCTCCTCAAGGCTTTTCATGCATATTCAACCTCAAGTACAAATAGGTTCTTGATTCACACGCAAATCTGCTTCACATGTCCCCTAGCGACGTGTTTAAGGAAAACATTCCTTTTGCTAAATATCACATCGTAGCGACAGTCTTCCAATACCGCAACGAAAACAAGATTTTTCTTTAGTCCCAGAACAAACATCACATCCTTGAGTCTAAGAGGGGAGCTAGACTCCCTCTAAAAAGTAACTGCACCAATATCGGTCACGCTATACCTCTCATCGTCTCGAAACTCAATGTTTTGCTTAAGGTCTTTCTCTTCCAAGTCACTGAAGAGATCTCTATTCCCCATCATATGGAACGAGGCACCATTGTCGAGATACCACATGCTTCCCATTATTGTGCTTGCCATGCATGCAATGAGAGTAAAATCAAGCTCGAATTATGAAGCTAGAGGCTCACCTATTGCTACTACTGCAGGCTCCTTCTTGCTTGCCTTCTTCTGTGGACATTTCGTGGCATAGTGCCTGAATTCATGACAGTGAAAGCACTTAATGCTGGACAAGTCTTTCTTCTTGCCCTCCTCACTTTGGGACTTCTTTCCCTTGGCTTTCTTTCCTTCGCTGACTAATGCAAGGTCCTCTTCCTCTTCTTTGGATGAGGTCCCATCTTGGTTGTCCCGCCTTATTTATTCCTGCACTTGATCAGACCATAACTACTCCCAACTCGGTAGTTTGTCTCTACCATTCATGAAATCCTAATAACTATGCTAGCTCTTAGGAAGACCCAACAAAGCTAGAGCTACGAAATCTTCTTTAGGGACAGTCACATCGACCCTGCCAAATTCATCATGACATTGTGTAAACTTGCTCAGGTACTGTGGAATTGTGTCATTCTTTTGCATCTTGATACTCCAAAGCTTGTTCTTGAGTGCCAGCTTCCTATGGTCACTATTGTTCTCAAACAAGTCCATCAGTGTTTTCCACATCGTGAATGGAGTTTCTTTCCCGTGGAGATTCAAGACAATATGATCTCAAACTCCCTCCAATATGATTCTCCTCGCTTTAGCCACATCCTTCTTCCATTGAGCGAGATCCTGTGCATCAGCTGCTGGGGGTTTAACTACATTTGTCTTGATGTAATCCAGTAGCCTGTTATCATCTAATACCGCCTCCAAACAAATCTTCCATGCCACAAAATTTGCGGTTTATTCCAAAGCATACTTGAGCCTAAGTTCGGTGGAAGTCATCTTCTCAGTCTTGGAGAAAACTTGCAACACTGATCTTGTAATTCGATCCTCCTGCACAAACTTCAAACTCTCTTGTCTACTGTGATTCTAGCTCTGATACCATGTAGAAATTCCTTGTAGATTCAAATTGCTTATGTAATATGATAAAACAAAAGACTTGAATCTATTCTACTCATTAACGGAAACAATTAATCGATCGAGAAATCACAACATAAACATGAGACAAGATTCAATCACATATGCTCATAGATTTATCCAAGGGGAAAGCAACTGCTCAAAACCCCTTCCTATCTGTATTGCATTAGTAAAAAAATAGAGAAGAAATACAATGCTTGTTCAAGCCTAAACAATCTCTGCACAAGTATAATCTATCACACTGCCTCACAAGCTGACTCTGACCAATACTTAGCCAATTCTGCTGCTTGCTGACCTCCTATTTCCTTGCGTTGTTTCCTTGGGAGTTAGCCCCTATTATTTAGGGAAATTCCTCATCCATAACTGCGCAATCCCTATAGGTCCTTCTTTGACTGCATGCACCACCTGTACAACTTGGATAATTATACAACTGATACTACACTGCCCTTGAACTCCAATTTCAACTGGGTAACTCAATTTCATGCATGCATGAGTTAATTATGGCTGATTTATTAGTTAACTGGTTGAACACTGAAGGTGCATCCCACTGCTAGACCTCCTACTAGTTCCTCCAATAGTTGGAACTAGTTTAACTGACTTTAATTGAATTAAATTATTACAGCTCAAATTAAACTCACCCTAAGCTCCTAAAATATAGGAACCACTTTACATGACTCAAGTTAGGCCCTCAACTCGAATTCACTGAGCCAACTATGTGAAACTAACTTAGTTAACTCCTTCTTGTTGTCTTGTGAAGTGGAATTACAATTTTCTCCTAATTTAATTCAAGGGAAAATTATATTAGGATTTTCTTGTTGCCATTTTCAACATGGCATGGTTGTTTTGTTCCACCTTTTTTGTAACTGTCTTTCACTTCATTGTAAAATACTTCAAAGGGGTCACGTTTACTTGCCTTAATAATTTCCTGTATCTTCTCCAACATACTATCTATGTCTTCATAGACTTCCCCCAAGCAAGGCATACATGTGTCAAATGACCTGATCATGGTTAGGATTGGTTTTGTGAATTGCAAAAGGTATTGGACCTTGTCCCATTATGCTTCCCACATTAGTGATATCTTGCAAAGATGCATAAAGTTTAAGTTTTGCAGGACTGAAATGTGTCCCAGGTTGGCCATTTGGACCAATGCATACCAACACACCTGATTTAGTTTGCCTAGTGAGATGGGTCTTCACCCTAGTGTTTGAGCTATTTCAAATGGTATTGCATTAATTTATCTCCATTTGTACGAACCACCCCTAGAGCTTTTGCTAATAATTTCCACAAACTGTCATAAAGGAGATCTTGCATCTTTATTGACATTTGTCCCCACTTGGTTCATGCTGTGGTGGTTCCATGCTTATCACACTGCATTTATAATCAAATATAAATAAAATTATCAACTGTCAAAGCAAAATTCTAAATTGGTATTTTATGATATATATATAAAGAATAACTAAATTATATTTTTATTAAAGTTATAAATGAAGTTACTAACCTGCATGATGACCGTGACTTCACATAGTCGATGGATCAGACCTCGACCAATTGGCCAGTATCGTGGACCACAATTTTGACCCTTGACTAGTGTGAGCAATGGACCACAATTTTGATCCCTTACGAGCTCTGAGAAATTTTGTTTTGATTTACCAGTGGCATGCACCCCAAAATATTCGTATTGTCACCATTATAATCCTTTATTGAGCACCCGTGAACTCTCATCGCCTATTTCTTGACCTGTTGCCCTCTTGCACAACTTATAGATCATTACCGTCAAGTTTTATAATGGAGGAAGACGTGGGATTAGGAAGCTACCAAATAACAACTGGAAAAATGGCATAAATCTTCCGCTAAATGAAGCCACGATAAGGAAGTCGAATTGTTCACTGAGGCATGTTGAGCTGTTAACTAAGGATCCACGCGCATCATAGGGTTTGCTGGCCGAATTTGCCTCCAAAATTACTGGATCCATTGCCGAATAGAATAAAACACCCATAATTGTTGCCCTAAAAAATCCTACACGAATCCAGGTGAATCTGTGTCTGTATCCGGTTCAGATTTAGGGATCCATGGTTCCATATCTTACCCCCCATAGTGGTATATTACAAAAACCTAATAGTTTGACAATGATGTTGTTACAACCGAGGTAGTCAACTTTGATATTGATGCTTTGGTCACTGAGAAGCAAGAATGGAAGCAGTTAGCCCTATCATTGCAGTCTGGCATAATTCCCTTGAGCAAGCATAGAAGGATCATTCATGATCTCATGGACACTTGGGCGAAAGAACTTACATTTCAGAGGCTCATGTGGGAAAGGTGAAAGAAGAGAGAAGAAAGGAAACACAACAATTGAAGGAGCTTAAGGATGAAATCCATGTGCTGCAGCATGAAAATCAGCAATTCTATGATCTTGCGTGAGTTGAGTTGCAGAGGACCTTCCCCGTCCTACCCCATGTTTATTCATGAGCAGTATGTTCTTTTTTGGATGACAACAATAAAATAGAAAAGACCCTATGAGATGACTACTATTATGATCTTTTTAGACACATTTTCTCAAAGTAACATTGTGGAACAACATTTATTATGTGAGTTGTATATGCATGAGTTTGTCTAGTTCGGAGAAAGGAAGTTTAACCTCTCACCATATGTTGGAGAAATTCAACTACGAGCCTTTATGTCATTTGTCAATAACCAGGTAACATGGAAATTGGATCATGAGACTGTAACAACAAATCAAGAGTAGAAGAAGTTATGGATTAGAGGAGAAGCAACCCTTGTTATTGTAGTAACCAAAACTTATGAAGGTTTTCTTGGATCCATGCAGTGTGCTGTTGTCATGGACATTGTACGACATAAAGTCCTCGATCTTTGCTCTTGAACTATCAATGTGTAAAACAAGATGCTTTGGAGGGCAATAGACTCAGATGGGAGACCTCAGACAGTGAGCTGAAGAAAAAAGATCCGTATTGTTATGGCCTTAAGCTACAATTTCCTTTGATATGGCTCCCCGTGGCAAAATATCATCATTACTGCAAGCTCAACCCAGGAGATACAGAAATACGGTGGTTGGAAGTTGGAACTAGTTGTTTATAATGGCTACAAAGCTATTGTGGATGATACTTTAAATGCCTATGATTTCACACAACTTCATCTACAATAGTCCAACATCAAGGAAGAGTCGGATAGATCAGTGGTCTGCATGCATGGGGACATGCAATTGCTTTAGTTAGGGGAAGATTTGGGTTTAGGAATTGGCTTATTCTTATCACCTTTTTCCTCATCTTTTTGCCCATTTCATCCTTAATAGCCATATCTTTTATATCTAATATGTTATCTTCTGATTTAGGTATGTCAAATCTTTATGTCACTTCAATCCACTAAGTTTTGCTTGCACTCATAAGGAAAATAGTTGTTTTGGTTGT
Source organism: Pinus taeda (assembly GCA_000404065.3). NCBI lineage: Eukaryota > Viridiplantae > Streptophyta > Pinopsida > Pinales > Pinaceae > Pinus > Pinus taeda. The sequence continues at coordinate 292,003 of APFE030741562.1, forward strand.
TATTATTGATAGTATACTCAGGAAAATATCTATAGGATAATCTAGCTAGTCCAGGATGTTGTTACAATTCTGTCTTCAAGATGTTGTTACTCTAGGCTGTCACGATGTTGTTACTCCAAGATTCCACTTTTCTATTACTCCAACATATCCAGACACCATTATTTTGCCTTGCCGTTATTACCAAAGATTTGGTTTTGTTTTGGGTGGATGTTATGTTTATTGTTACCTAATGCAGTCAACACGGTTTGCTGTGTCGATAGAGATTCCATTCTCCTAAATGATGTAGCCAATTTGGCTATGGTGGTTAAGATACCCCAAATTTTTATCCATTTGATGATTGAGTGGCTGTTCTGGCAATAACTTTATTTGTAATTAATTTGTTGTAATTGGTCACTAAAGAACTCTCAGTTAACTCAATTTGGACAAATTGAGAATTGAAAGATTCTCAAGGCTGACCATACTTTGATTTATTGCCAGGATTGCATGTAAAGGAAAACATATAGAAAGGGACCTCCCTGCCCTGAGAAGGGGCTGGCATTATTTTCTTGCTGATTGTGCATCTATACTTTCTTTCAACATTAATGCAAGGTTCAACAAGTTTGTGGCTCATTTTATGAATTAGTGCATAATTTGTAGGTTGTGAGTTTTCCTCCAACTACTTGCTAAGGAGGAAGGGCCCTCCTCTCTAGCAAAGATTGTTATGATTGTACAAAGTAGCATAGCTGTTTGTTTCATTAGCTTGTGGGTTGTGAGTTAGATTTTTGAGATTGAAATCAATTAACGTTATTAATTCTCTATGTGATTAGCATACTACTGTCACTCATGATTTTTTGTAGGAGTTATTGAATACAAGTCCCTGTTAATTGTAGACATCATAGGTCTTTATCGAGTTGTATTGTGACTGCTGTTACTTCATGCTGTTACAAATTATTGCGGCCTGTTACTGTTACAGAGTGTTGACTAAGCTGTTGTCACAGATTGATGATTATTGCGTTATGTTATTTGATTCATGTTACTGATTTGTGTTATAGGTTACTATTATGTAGCACTGTTACAAGTAGCCAATACAGTTTAGTAACGTTGTCCTTTATTGTTTCCAGCTCGATATTATTGATGTAGTTACAGTAGTAACATCTCATTCTTCTGATTGGCTATGTTACCTAGGATTGGTGAATGCTTTTTGATTGATTGAGGTGTTGAAAGATTTCATTTATTCATGTGAGGATCTGGTTGTGTTGAGTGATTGCATGTTATTTCTTTTCTGCAAAGAGTGATTGAATGCTATTTCTTTTCTGCAAAGAGTGATCAAATGTTATTTGCTTTTTGTATTTACATTTCTAGAACATAGTTTAGAGTGCTTTCCTTTCTATGCAAGTGAAGTTTCCAATAGTGAGGATTCAATTCCAGAATTGAGTGAAGTGTGCTTTTAATTCTTGCAAGTGTGGAACAATTTATAGTAAGCACTGAGATTTGATTGAGGGTTGTGTTCTTGTTTAGGAAAACATAATAGGAGATCATATATTAGCAAGTAGTTAATGCCAGTTAATGATTTCTGCCTACACATATTGTGTGTGATAGCATTGAAATAAAAGACCTACCCTGGTGGATAATTTATGTTAAGTGGATGTATTGTCTTTAACAAAACAATAAAAGTTCTCAACCCCTGTCTATTGAGAGGACAGCCAGTGAAAGCCCTAATACATAACAGTGGCAATGAGAGTGAGATTTGGCACAAAAGAATTTGAAATCTACAGTACAAGACTCTATCACTGTTATTAGAGATGGTCATTGGTTTTTCAGAGTTCAATATAAAGCATAATCGCATGTGTAAAGGATGTGCACTTGGTAAGAAGTCCTAGGCAACGTTTCCTAGTAGCGAGACTAGGTCCAAGGGTGTGTTGTTTTTTGGTGCATTCCCACATCTATGGTTCTATGTTAGTGGAGTCTATCTCTGGGAACAGTTATTTCATGACATCCAGAGATGGCTATTCTAGGAGGACATGGATTTACTTCTTGAAGACCAACGATGAGGTCTTTGGTTGGTTTCAAGAGCTTAAAGCTCTTATGGAGAACCAAACTGGGAAGAAGATCAAGGTCCTGAGATTAGACAATGGGGGTGAGTATACCTCCAAAGAGTTTAAAGATTTCTATAAGGAAGCGAGAATCAAGAAAGAGCTAGAGTGATCTATAATCCGCAATAGAATGGAGTGGCAAAGAGGAAGAACAAGAGTATAGTCAAGGCACCAAAGGGAATGATCGATGATTAGGACTTGCTTATGTTCTTGTGGGTAGAGGCTTGTAACACAATAGTGTACCTACAAAACAAGAGTCCTCATAGGGCAGTGGAAGACAAGACTCTTGGGGAGGTTTTTATCAGAGGTGAGTCATCTTCACATCTCCAGTTGTCCATTTTGTGTCCACATTCCTTCAGAGAAGACAACTAAATTAGAGATCTCATCAGAGAGGGGCATTTTTATTGGATACTTCAAAGGCCTACATGGTCTACATTCCAAGACAAAGGAAGATAGTGGTCAGGAGGGATGTCACATTTGAGGAGGGTAGGACCTTTAAGAGCTTACATGGGACAGATCCAACAATGGCAGAGGATTGAGAGTGACAGGCTCCGAAGGTTGAGCAAAGACTAGAAACACCGACAATAGGGGCACAACCTTTAGATCAATAGAATGAGCAATATGTTCCTTCAAACTCTACCAGGAGGAGGCTGAGATGGGATGAGCAAACATTGAGAGATGCTAAAGAGCATGTGGAGGCTCCCAGAAGCACTTTTAGGGAGAGTAGGCCACTACCTAGGTTTTCCCATTATTTGGCCTTGATGAGCAACATTAGTGAGTTCGAGCCTTCTACCTTTGAGGAGGTAGTAGGCCATTAGGTTTGGAGGGACACCATGGTGGAAGCGTATAGTTCCATCATGAGGAACGATGTGTGGGAGATAGTTCCGAGGCTTGAAGGGAAATCAATGGTCACTTCTCGATGGATCTTCAAGATCAAGCATGCAACAAATAACAATTTTGAGAAGTACAAAGTGAGGTTCATGGCGAGAGGGTTCTCCTAAAAGGAGAGAGTAGACTATGAGGAGACATTTTCTCTTGTTGCTAGATATCCATTTATTAGGGAGGTCATTTATATTGCTTTAGAGAGAGTGGAGGATACATCACATGGATGTGTAAATTGCCTTCCTCAATGGAGAGATTAAGAAAGAGGTGTATATTGAGTAGCCCCAAGGCTTTGAGGTCCATGGGAGGGAGTCCCATGTGTGCAGATTGGAGAAGGCCTTATATGGATTTAAGTAGGAACCTCGCACATGGTACCCCGGGATTGATGGGTACCTACTTGGATTTTACTTAACCTATGAGTGAGGCGGACCCAAAATTGTACTATGTGCTTGTTGAGGGTGAGCTGTTCATCTTGGTCCTCTATGTTGACGATCTTTTCTTGATGGGATTAGAGAGGCTCATTAGGGTATGTAAGGAGGACCTTGCTTCTTGAGTAGCCTCAAGGCTTTTTGAGGTCCATGAGAGGGAGTCCCATGTATGCAGATTGAAGAAGGCCTTGTATGAATTTAAGTAGGAACCTCGCACATGGTACCCCGAGATTGATAGGTACCTACTTGGATTTTACTTAACCCATGAGTGAGGCAGACTCAAAATTGTACCATCTACTTGTTGAAGGTGAGCCGTTCATCTTGGTCCTCTATGTTGACAATCTCTTCTTGATGGGATCAGAGAGGTTTGTTGACTTCTACCGGTCAACTACCCATGCAGTACATCCCTTTTCTTTTTACAAAAAGAAGCAGCACCTGATCAGCATGTCCGTGCCGTCCTGCAGTCATCAGCAGCTTGATCAACCGTTTCTGTAAACCCAGTCTGCATGTATTAATTGTAAATAATCCTAGCAGATGTGAGTCGTGTTGTAAATTGCCTAGGTAGACCTAACTTTCCTATGATAATCTATGTCCCGGAAGGTTTTTCGTCTCACCGATCCACGGATCGGCAGAGTTTTCCTTCAAACCTGACCCCAAAGCCGGGATAGATTTTGTCAGTGGAATTTTAGAGAATCCTAGTGTGTTGGCCTGCTGGATTATAGTTGTGTCGCAGAACTGGGTGTTTTGTGAGGGTCTATGTTAAAGGGGTTTTTCCCCTTGAGATGTAAACTGTTAAAGTCATGATGTAATGTGTCCTGAGGGTCGAAAAATGTTATAAATCCCCTCATGAGTCCTAAGTCCTAGTTCCTAGGTGATGTTTCCAAGGGCTTAGTTCGATGATCCATTTTAAAATGAATTAAGAAATTAAAAAATGAATAAAAATAATAATAATAATAATAAAATATAATAAAAAAAAAAAAAAAAAAAAAAAAAAAAAAAAAAAAAATTAATAATATAATAAATTAATAAATATAAAAAATAATACAAAAAATACAAAAAAATAATAATAAAAAAGTTTTAAAAAATAATTTTTAAAAATAATAAAATAATAATATTTTAAATCGACGGATGAGATCAAGAGATGTCTTGATCCTCATCGACGGTCGAGATCATTTCAGCATGGATCACTCGAACTAGCCGTTGGGATCGTTTCCTTTATATAGGGTTGTAGGAGGTCATTTCAGATCATCTGATCTGTGAGTAAAAGACTGAAGAAGCTCTCTTGTAAATCTGTTTCTGGTTAATAAAGAAGACTTTGGGGTCCATATCTTGCTGGTGTTACTCTCTTGAATGCTGTGAGATTGTTTAATGTTCTGCATATGTTATTTTCAGCTGTTAATAATTGCTTTTTTTTGTAGAGTATTGTGAGCACAGGTATCTTGCTCACTTGCTAGGGTTTGGGTGCTGTTAGGGTTTCTGAAGTAATGGCAGGTATCTCCATTATTTCCTGAGATCTAACAGCATTTTGCCCTCTTTACTGATGGTTGTTTTGAGCTGTGCAGAAAACATTTTTCTGAAGGGATTTTGTGGGCGTTCGGGGAAGTTCTTGGCTGAACCAGCCAACTCCCACAAGCATTTTTGCTGAGCCCAGCTGGATGTGATCCTGGGTTTATCATTCAGTTTATTTTTTAAGTTTGCATGAGAGATTTTTCTAAATTTTTCACAGTGAAAATCTAAAATCAGTATTTCTTTGAATATTTCTCTGAGCTTATTGTTGAATCTGGCTGTTCAAAGGCCACATCTGTAAATTTTTTTTTTTTTTTTTTTTTTTTTTTTTTTTTTTTTTTTTTTTATTTTTTTTTTTTTCTTCTTCTTTTTGGCTGGATCTTTAGGGTTTCATTTATTTTTGTTTATCCCAGGTTTCAGTGGCCTGTTTGATTCGTTTTCTGGATTGCAGGGGATCACTGTGCTCTTTCATTCAACTTTTCAAAACTTATGATCTGCATATCCTCAGCATCTGCATCAACTACAAGCAGAAAACCTAAAGCATCAAGATCGTCTCTTTTATGCCTGCAATCCGTCTATCTATCTGCCGCTGCATCTCCTGGATGCTGTCATCGTACCTGTATCTCCAACGCTGCTGCACGGCTCTCCCACCATATTTTCCACGTCATACCTGCAAACATAAAAAGAAGGAAAAACAAAACGATAAGTCAAAATCGTGAAGGGTTCAGGCATATGATATCAACAACCTGCTCCAGCATGCAATCTGTTTGCCGCTGCCCATCCTCAGAGGAAGCACGCACAGCTTTCAAATACCAAACGCCATACGAAGGTTAAAAAAAACGAAAATCGTTTTCTGCTTAATGCTTTTGAAATATATAGCGTATGTTGAGCAGGTCGATTCAGCTTCACGCAGTCTCGTTGAAGGGATCATTCCTTTTGGTTTCACGCAAAGGCACACCAGTCGTGCATCTCCCGTCATCTACAGCTGCAAAACAAACATTCCACCCTCCGGCATATGGTAACCACGCGCAGGTACACTCAGGTCTGGATTATGCATTTATTCGTTGCCGTTTTCCTGCAAAAGGGTCACGTTTAATTTCTTTTACCTGTGGTGCATACGAAAATCATTCCATTCCCATTCTCTTGCATCCGATTTTGGTTGCTGTTGATCCGTGCGTCGATTTTTTTGAGGCCGCAGTCTTATTTTGAGATCATTTATCGGGTTACAATGCTAATGGGTATGCGTAGTTTATTTCTGTTACGATAGTTACGTTTTTATTTTTTGTTTCTATGATTTCAATTTTTTGTTTTAGCATAGTTTCATATATATATATGTTAGTTTAGTTTTATTAGTTTCATTTTTTCCTTTTTTTAGTTTAGGTTTATGATTAAATTTCATTTTTTAGTTTTATTTATTTTCTTTTTATATATGTTACAAATTTTGATTTAATTCCTTTTTATGTTTTGATTTTATTTAAATATTAAAAAAGTTCATAAATAAAAAAAAAGGAGGTTTAGTTAGGGTTTTAATTAGGATTTGATTATAGTTTAATTTTAGTTTAGTTTAAATTTTGTGTTTAATTTAGATTTTATTTTTTAAAATATAAAAAATTTAAAAAAATTAAAAAGAAAAATTTTAAAAAAAAAAAAATTTTATAAAAAAAAATAATAAATATTTAGTTAGGGTTTTGAGATCTTATTTTTCTTAGGATTAAATTTTTGTTTTAATTTTGTCATAAAATATAAAAATTTCGTGGAAAATCATCCTTTGTCAGATTCAGTTGTTTTCATGCCATCTTTTTTCACGCTGAATTTCAAGACGAGATATGAATATGATATCTAGTTAATGGTTAGCACTTATTTTAAAATTCCTCAGTTGCTGGATATCGTTTTGGGTTATTCTGAGAGTATCGTTCTCGTTTCATGTTTAAATCAAGGCACTGGTCCGCTAAAATCGAAATTATCTAGTCTTTGTCTTATTGTGTCTCGTGTCTCCCAACCAACTGGTCGACAGTTGGTCTTCATCATCTCACAGGGTCTACCCCCCTTAGCCGCGGGAGACAGGCTTAAACGGAGGGATCGGGGATCAGAGTGACAGCTCCTGGTCTGAGCGTTGTCGTGTCAATCTGCGCGACAACAAGGTTTATTAAGGAGGACCTTGATTTGGAGTTTGAGATGAAGGATATTGGTTTAATGCATTACTTCTTGGGATTGGAGGTGTGGCTGCAGTTGGAAGAGATCTTCCTTGGGTACGACAAGTATGCAGTAGAGATTAAGGTTTAGGATGGAGGATTGCAGGCTCATGCCTACACCTATGATCACCAACTTGAGGAAGCTAAGTGCTTATGAGGGTGAATTGGTGGATCCCACCTTATCTAGATAGTTGATCACGTCCTTGATGTATCTGGTCAACACTAAGTTGAATATTTGTTTTGTTGTGAACACACTCAGCTAGTTCATGGAGGAGCCAAGGAGGGTTCATTGGGTGGCAATGTAGCACATGCTTAGACATCTTCGTGGTATAGTGGAGTATGGACCGAGGTATGTTAGAATTGGTGAAGTGGATTTGCAGGGCTACGCAAATTCAGATTGGGTAGTGAGTGTAGTGGACAAGAAGAGCACTTTAGGTTGTTTCAGCTAAGTATCAACTATGATCTCATGGTATAATAGGAAGCAACACTTAGTGGCACTTAGCTCAGCAAAGGCCAAGTATATGGGAGTGAGTTTGGCAAGTTGTGAGGCCATGTGGCTTCGTAAGATGCTCACAGGATTATTTGGTCTTGAGATGAGGCCCACTGTGATTCACTTGATAATCAAAGTTGCATTAAGCTCTTTGAGAATCCAATGTTTCATGATAGGTTCAAGCACATAGAGATCATATACCATTTCATCAAAGACATCGTCTAGAGAGGTGCTGTGAGATTGCAGTACATCTTCACAAAGGAGTAGGTAGTAGGTATTCTTGCCAAACCTCTAGTTTTTGTTTTACAGAGACAAACTGGGGGTGGTGGAGAATCCCTTCCTTGCTAGGAAAGAGTGTTGATTTTGTCGTCTCATAAGGTATTCTACATTGGCTTGGTGTCTTAGCATGTAGAAGATATTTGATTGCCTCTTTAGGTGCTTGCATGGTGGAGTAAGTGATTTTATGATTTCCTTCCTAAGATTAACTTATGAAAAGTACAATAATTAATCTAATTAATTATTGTGAACTATTAGGCCAAAGTTCTAAGGATAAATAATAAAATTATTTAAGTGATTTAGATATAATCTCAATTGTTTATCTCAAGTGAGGCTTAGGATTTAATCCTAGCCATTTTCACTTAGGAGATTAGGGATTTTGGCTTAATGAAATTATAAACTAAACCTAAGGAAGTGGTGAAGACATAGTTGTGGAGGAAGCGGTTATCTCGAGAACGAGAGGCTTGATTAGACTAGTCAGGAGAAGTGCAACAGGGAATTTCGAGAGAAATTCAGGTAGGTTGAGTTCAGGAAATAGGGAGGTTGAGTTGTTGAAGAGGAGGGCCAAATTGTGGAGGCGGCCGAAATATCCAGAGAGATTGATTTTCTCATGTGTGCGAGGTGAGAAGAAAGGGGGCTGATTTGTTGGTGAGACAAGTCTAATTCTGCAGGGCCAAGTTCCTTTTGGAGGGTCAATTTCCAAGGGCCAATTTCATTGAGGTTGATTTTCCTAGTGGGGCTGGGTTCCTAGGTTCCCAACTGTTGTATTTTTCTATGTATTCTTTGTGAGTCTAGGCCTAGATTTTCTTGAGAAATTTAATGTGAAGGAAGACTGTGTTGGGTACTAATTTGCTATTGCAGTGTGATTGGTTTCTCCATTTTATCTCCACTACATTTTTTTGTTTTGTTTTTGTTAATCCCTGAGTTAATATACATGTGTGTTTATTTTATCAACAATTTCATAAATATTTGAGACAAATATATTTTGGGTTTTTAATAAAATGTTGACATAAAGTACATTAGATCTTGTATCTTTAACATGGTTCATGATGATGTCTTGTTGAAGGAGACCTTGCTTGGTGGTTGGTCACATTTTGATGAGGAGCACCTTTTTTTAACTCATCTATGACATATTTTGATGGAGACATGCTTTTTATAGAATGATGCCACCCTTGGAGGCCTTTTTACTCACACATGTGGTTTAAAAGGAGGCTTATTGTTATGTTTTATCATCTAGATAACTATCTTTGAGGTCCGCTTGTGAAGTACATAACATGTATGTTAAAATTGGCAACTAGGGCCAAACTCCATGTGGGTCTACTTATTTATGGCAACTGATATTTTTCTTGGATTCCTCTCGTTGAAAGGTGTAGGATTGATCTAAAGATCATCCGATTCCGACATGTATTCATGGAGATATGAATTTATTTGTGTTATGGGACAATTTGCCAAGGTCAGCTAGCAACCAAATTGCCCCCACTTGTCCTCAACGCTTTAGTATAAATAGAGGTGGCCTTCTAGTCATTTGGACACTCATCTTTTGTGATTTCTCTCCGCTTGTCTTTGGGTTTTGGTGGGAGGATAGATCTAAAGAGGATACGCTACCCTAGAGGAGATGCCCTAGATCTTAACGCTGTCATGAAGAGAGAGCCCTCAACGTAGTCATGTAAGAAGACCTTAACGCTGTCATGAAGGAGGCTTCCACAATGCAGCAAGGAGAAGCCTAAACGCTGGTCTAGAAGAGATCTTTTTGCTGTTCTAGAAAGGCTCCCATATGCAGTCCTAAAGGGAGGATCTATCCTTACCCTAGCCGCAGTAAGGAAGTGTCTTAGCCACAGAAATTTGGCCGCTGTCCTGGCCCTAGACGCAGTCTTCTATTCACAATCTTTGAAGAGAGTAGGCTGCAGTTTAAGGACAGTTTTTATGTGCCCTAACTGCAGGCAGTACAAGCCCTAACCGCAGTCATAGAGTTGCCTCTCATATGCTGTCTAAATCTGCAGAGAAAGGATGTTTCAAATGTAGCTTGTGCAGTCTTTGAGGGTCCCTTATACGCTATTCTTAGGAGGCCATTATACGCCGTTAAGAGAAGCTCCCATACGTTGTTAAGTGCAACACTGATCCATACTAAAGGCAGGTCACCTAACTGCTGTCAAGTAAGATTATCCGCTGTCCTAGAAGACTATGCCGCAGTTATAAAAGGGAGTTTCAATCGGAGTTGTGAAGGGAATTTAGTAGCCCTATACACAGCTGTAAGAAGGCCTAGAACAGGCCCTAATCACAGACTAGTAGATGACCTAATTCACTGTCACAATTTGCCCTAGTCACAGGAAAACGGGAAGGCTTCTACCCACAAAGAAGAAGCCTTATCAATATATTAAGGCCTGAAAGGACAGCTTGGAATTTGTGGCAACATGGTAAAAGAAGTATGGTGACAACACTGTGTTAGAAGGTTGTTCTAGGACTGTTTACATGGTTGGTAAATCACAGTGCTGACAACAAAGTCAAGCCCTTATAAACACTGCTTCATGGACAATTTTGATTATTGCTTAACTTGTGGCTGGGCTAGGCCGTAGGCCATAGCCAGCAGCTAAGGCTGTTGTATCAGTCTTGAGTCTTGACAACATGGTAGAGGTGGTGTCCCACCTTGATACAACTACATTGTTGTCTGAAATGAGTTGATGAGTTGTTGAAACAATGACTGTTGTTGGAATTTCTAAGTCTAACTTGTTAGAAACCCTTCATATACTTACTTATTTATTCCTGCCTACTTGTTCTGTTAATTAACAAGTTATTTACCATGTAAATACTGAAAATAAATACAAGTAAATTCTCAATGCATTATAGATCATCAACTGAAGGAAAAACAAGCACACAAGTGACAGTTGTTTTTGGACTAATGTCCCCGGAAAAACCCAATGCGAAAAAACCGGTGCAACTATTTGAGGGTTTTATTATTAAGAAGTTTCTGAACACAATCTGGGTGCCAAACCAGCTCAACAGAGAATAATCTCGGCAGTAGTACCTCTCTATTAGGAAGCAGATATTCCGGCTAAAACCATGGATGACCAATCCCACAACTCTCAGCTCCAATCTGCCCCACGAAAATCCCAACATCTGTCTCTAGGGACTGCGTCAGCCTCTTTGGCCCAGTGTCACCTCTCCTTGCCCTGCATCAACCTCTGGAGGCACTGCGTCAGCGTCTAGAGCCTCTGTGTCACCTACGCTGACTCTCTCTAGCACTGCACAGCTCCTGGCTGCCTCTGCGTGGGCCCTGGCTGGCTCTGCATGGCCACTGACTGGCTCTGCGTGGCCACTCACTGACTCTGCATCTCTTTCTCTCGGCTTCTGTGCTGCTACTTTGGTACTCTCTCTGCCTCTCTGCTTTTGTATTCACTGCCTCTCAGCTGCAACTCAGATCACTTCACTCAATTTCCTTAGCAAACCCTGCCCCAGAAAATCGAGTTCTTGATCTCTCTCTGTGTGTTCTCCAAGTGACCCTCAAGCCTCCTCTTATACTTTTCTCGTTCAATTCAAAGACAGAGATTAAGTCCCTAATCAACGGCTAAGATTAACTCTGTCTTGATCCATGACTTTTGGACCCTTCGAACACAATTTTATATTAATTCACATTAATATTAAAAATATTAATTATTTTAATATTTCCCAAACTGTTTAGAATCTGCTCAAACCATTTTGGGTATTGGAGATCTCATATGCTTTAGCCTCTCCACCAATTTTTGAGGCTAAAGCACATCCGATGCTACCCCAAATCAACAACTGCTAACACTGCATGATGAGGACAACATTCTAGTTGGATGCAGCTTGGTATTGGATGCAACATGGTGAAGGAATCATCTTGGAGAATCAGATGAAGAAGTATGCCTTCACCTGAGATCAGATCTGCAGTCCTTGTCATCAAATCTGCAACCTCATTATGTCATCTTCATGGTGAAGATCTCTGCTCTTAGTTTGACAAGTCAAAATGTTGACTTCTAATGTATACTATATCTGTCTCTGCTGAACTATTGAAGAAAATAAGAAGAATTGATCAAGGGTTTCCCCACATTGGGGTTTGTCCCTAGCTGACACCACATCTTATGTCCTCTTGTCTTGGCTTGTTTTCTGCGATTTATGTTTATGTTCTATCTGCACTTTACTATCATACTGATGTGATTGCTAATTTGAATATTGTCATTGGGCTAATATGGAAATATTGAAGTAAATTGCGCTAAGCATAGAACTTACCTAAAATTAACAATGTAATAACATATTTTATTATTTTTAGGGCTTTTAGTGAATTGTTGTACTAAATCGACTTGGTTGCCCTCAGATAAATATAGAGAATTTGATTTAGAGATGGATCATTGAAACACACACTCATTCATTAGAGAGTGCTCACTAGCGCCTCTTTTCTTTTCCATTTTGTAATTGTCATTGAGGGTTTCCTTGACATTTTCATCATATGCATTGAGTCTTTTATGGCTCTAACATCTCCTTTTTCAAAATCCTCGTCAATTTACCATCAAGGAACCTTAGTATAGCTTCCTTTCCTTTTTATCTCAAATTGATCGAAAGTCGCTAGGGGTTTGATGGGGAGAAATATCAACATAGAATTTTCTCTCTCATAACCCTTGTTCCATCAATCCTCTAACATAGACCTCACCTTTGACTCCATTACTCTAGGATTGATAAAGACACTAATTTATTAGTGTATCAATCTTATAAAAGTAAATTTAAACCCTAATTTTTTTTGTTTTTTCAAGTGTTTTTTAGGGTAAGTTAGGTCATTTTATGACAAAATCTGCATTTAATAGCATAAAATACCATGAACCTCATAGTCCTAGGATTAGGCTTTGCATATAAATTGGAAAAAGCAAGAATATCAATTTTTATGCATTTTCAGCCACTTTTTAGGGCTGACGTCTAGGGTTTTATAGTTGTTTTATGTGTTTTCATATATTGAAAAATTGTTGCAAGCTACTTCCTAGTTTACTTGTTAAATATCCTTTGTTTGTTTCATTAAGGCTATTTTGTGTTTCTTGTCGTAAATTTTGCATGCTGTAAATTGTGCTGCTTAAGGGCCCTAATTTATAACAACAATTGGTAATTTAAAGATAGTATATATTTATGAGCCTATTTGAGCTTCTCTAGGAATAATTAAGCAATTTAGATTTAGCCATAGGGTCCTTTGAACTCGTTACCTTTGAATTACATCTCATGTCACCCAAAGCCCTACTTTATTGAACATTATCCTTGGGTATCTTATTTAGTTGTACCCTTGGAGGGTATTTGGCTCGGGAGTACTTGGGTTATCTAATCTTCAAGATCTGCTGGGGAAGCCTCTTGAGAAATCAATAGGGCTACAGTTAAGGTGATTTCTCTTGGACTTGATAAGTGCTTGTGATGTTCTTTTACTTTTCCTGGTTATTAGCTTCTTCTTCTCTTATTATTATGTTGTTCTTATCATCAAACAACTACCAAAACCATGAAAATCAATAGCACACAAGGACACAAGATGTAGGTTGCTAGCCAAGGCCAAAACCTCTCCTAGAGAGGAAAACCAACGAAAATCTCTTCTCTTCTTATAGATTCTTCAAATTAGGAATTCCAAGACTAAGACCCTTCCTAGACCAAGTCAAACCTTTTGGAGTATGTGTTTCTTCTTACCAAGTCAAACCAAGTCAAATCTCTTCCAATTGTAGAACTTCGACCCCTAGCTTTAGATTTTGGCCCTCACTGCAGGTCTGAAATTTTCGGCCCCCTACAACCACTGCAATTTTTTGCGCGTGTGGGAGAATTAGGGCTTCTAAGGCTTCTTCCTTCACTTGGGCTGCTTCCTCTTCTAAGGTTTGTAGGTGACCTATTTTACTTCTCGTTTATCAATTTCGACCTTTCTCTCGCAACTTGAAAACTTCGGCCTTGATGTTGCAGAAACCCTAGCCTTTTTTCGCATGTGAGATAGAGTGTAAAAATTAGAAAATTTGACTTTTTTCTTCCTTCTAGTCCTTCGCTTGCCTTCTTCTTTCTCGTCCTTTGCTTGCTTGATGTGTGAGTGAGTGATCTTCCAAATGACCTTGAATGGTCTTCTATATATAGCCTTTCCAGGAGGACAAATTGCCCTAATTAGGCTGACTTCTCTGTTCCCAGGCTGACTTGGTCTTGGAGGGGTAATTTGACACTTTAGACTCAAAAGTAATTCTTTTGACATGTTACAAGATGCCTAGTGGGGTCTTTTACATATGACAATGACTCTTTGACTTCTTGACTCGTATGACAAAACCTAGAAGTACTCAATGGGAGCTTGACCTAAAATAAATTGACCTTGAGCATGAAACCCATTCTATAAAAAATAACAATTTTTCTTTTCTTTTAAGTTTTGCAATATATAAGAATCAAGAGTACATTACATATTATGAAGACTGAACCTAGTTACATATTTCAACTCTCCCTCTTAACTAGGGAGGTATTCATAATGGTACAAAGACATTCTCATACTGAAGAGATCTCATAAGAAGAGTCGTATTGGTAAGCCATCTCATAAGCTATCTTTTCAGCTTATACCATCGCATCTTCATCATATCTACCGGCATTGTCACATAGCAATGCCTTGACTAACAACCCTATCTCTCCACAAGATTAGAGCACAATGTTGGGGAGACAATGACTTATAGACAACATCATCATTGTCTCTCAAGGCACATACCCAATCCAAATGTTCAAGGTATGTCCTTCTAGGACCATTCCCATCTTGGATTTACACATCCTCATGGAATCTCCTCTTCGACTATTCTTTCATGTGGGTTGCCCTACCACATCCTCAGAGAGTATCGAAATCCAAATGCTTACCCAATTCTCCATTCTTTCTTCATAATGTGAAGATAAGAATGATGTGTCTATCTCTCCCTCTCAACTAGGAAGGAGATATCAACCAGTCCAAGCTTGTTTTTCAAATACACAAGCTTCTTATTAGTAAGAGATTTTTTCAAAATACTAGCCACTTGCTCATCAACAGAGATATACTGTAGCTGCAACACCCCATCTTGCACCAATTTTCGTATGTAATTATACATGTTGTTTATGTGCTTTGTCTATGCATGGAATATAGGGTTTTCAGACAACCTTATGCAACTAGTGTTGTCACAATGTATAACTGTAGGGTCCATTGGTCCTTCAAACAAATTGGATAACAACTTCCTTAACCAGACAACTTCTCTACTAACTTCACATTCTACAGTTTATTCTGCCTGAACACTTTTTAATGCAATCGATTCTTGCTTTCTACTCATCCATGAGATTATAGAGGATCCCAAACTAAAACATCCTCTGGTAGTGCTTCTTCCATCTGACTCACTGCCCCCAATCTGAATTAGTATATCCCATTAGTTGGATATTGTTCTTTCCATCATACTTTAGACAGTAATGTATTGTCCCTCGCAGATATCTCAATATATGCTTGGCTGCTATCCAATGGTCATGTTTTGTCTCCATGTGAAATTGACTGATAATATTCATTGTAAAATAAATATCTGGCCTTGTGTTCACAAGATACATTAGAGAGCCAACCAATTGTCTATAACTTGTAGAATCCACAGGGCTTGATTTTGAACTTCTCAACCTCTTCAAATTTGTGACCATGGGAGTTGTCATTGGTTTTCTATCCATCCTAGCATACCAAGCCCTTGGGGCTTGTTTAAGACCATAAAGTGCCTTCTTCAGCCTGCAGACATGAGTATCTTTACTATGTACTTCGAATCCCAAGGGTTGTTCAATATATACTTCTTCATCAATAATGCCATTCTGGAACGCTGTTTTAACATCCATTTGATGGATGTTCCATCCGATAGTTGTTGCCAAAGAAACTAATGATCTTATTGTTTTGTATCTTGGTGTAGATGCAAATGTTTCTTCATAATCGATGCCTTATTGTTTAGAGAAACCCCTAGCCACAAACCTTGCTTTGTATTTGCCAATGCTTCCATTTGTTGCATGCTTATCTTGTAGAGCCATTTTGATGTCAAAACAGATTTGTCATTTGGCCTAGGAACGATTTCCCAAACTCCATTATTCATTATAGATTGATATTCTTCTCTCATGGCATCTTTCCATTCTTGGTGTTTGACAACTTCTTCAAAAGAGGGTGGTTCTGCTTCAATCAATTTTGTCATATAGGCTACATACCCAGAATATCTTTTAGGCTTTTTACTTTCCTTGAATGTTTCTTTAGCTGCAACATGTCCTTCTGCTTCTTGAAGAGTTGATGTTAACCAGGTGGGTCTCTTACGAGTTTCGGGTATTATGACTTATTGCATAGGTTCACTAGAACCTTTTTCTTCATGATCATGTATTGTATCTTCTTCTCCCCTTCGACATTCTTCAAATATAGGAAGTTCTTCATCATCAGACTTAATAGGGAGATCTTTAGACTTCTTGTAGGCAATGTTTTCATAAAAAATCACATGTCTATTTACTTCAATTTAGTGACCTTCCTTGATGTAGATCCTATATGCTTTTGATGAGTTACTATAGCCAACAAATATGCCCTTCATGCTTGTAGGATCCAATTTCTTCCTTTTATCTTTTAGAATGTGAATGTAGATCGGGCAACCAAATATTCGATGATGATCTACAGTAGGTTTTTTTTTTTTTTTTTTTTTTTTTTTTTTTTTTTTTTTTTTTTGTTTGTTTGTTTGTTTTTGTTTATATCTTTTCTCCGGTAAACGCTTCTTCAGGGGTCATGTTGTCAAGTATCTTATGAGGACTTCGATTTTGAATATATATTGTTGTTTTGGATGCCTCACCCCACAAGAATTGAGGTAAGTCTTGATCATGTAACATAACTCTAATGCATTCTTAAATTGTACGATTCTTCCTTTTTGCTACTCCATTTTGCTCAGGGTCGTAGGGAAATATCAACTCCATCTTAATTCCAGCCACCTTATAGAAAGCTATGAGTTCTTTTGATGTGTATTCCCCTCTATTGTCAGATCTTAGCACTTTTATCTTCCTTTTTGTAAGATTCTCCACTTCTGCTTTGAATTCTTGAAATTTATGAAATACTTCAACCTTGGACTTAAGTAAATAAATCCAATTCTTTCTTGAGTGGTCATCAATGAAAGTCACATAGTATAGATGACCTCCAAGGGATTTTGTAGCCATAGGACCACAAACATCAGAGTGAATGAGATCCAAGATTTTCGTAGATCTTGAAGCAGTGCTTCCAAATGGTTTCTTTACATTTTTACCTGATGCACATCCCTTACAGATTCCTTCATGTTCTTCCTTTAGTTTAGGGATGCTATTTACCATAGAGTTTAAGGATGGTAAGATTTTGTAATGAAGGTGTCCAAATCTACTATGCCAAAGTTCACATGGATTGATTTCAAGGTGAACTAGGGATTGAGAGAGATGTGTAAGTAATCTGTAGAGCCTTCCCTCATGAATCCCAATGATTTTTGCATTATCAATGGTAGAACCCTTACCTCATACCATAACTTTCCATCTACAAAAGGAATTCTATATTCTTTATCTTCTAGGCAAGAAATAGAAAGTAATTTTTTCTTCAAACCTGGGTCATCTAATATGTTGTTGAGATGTATGAATTTTTCTTCAAACTTGGGACATATAGTATTTTGTTGAGATGTATGTTTTCTCCATCTTCCAGCTGCAATGTTGTTGATCCAATTCCTTTGACTGCATAACTTTTCTTGTCTCCAAGCTTTGTTGAATGAGAAGATATTCCTTTTGATAGGGTCTTTAGTTGTCCATGTTCACTTGTTATATATCTAGAAGCTCCACTGCCAATTACCCATATATCATCATCTCCAAAGGTACTTGTAAGTGCTGAGAATAATCCTTTGTTCTTTGTAGAGGAGGTCTTGGTCATATAATTCTTGATAGATAATAAGAGATCCCAAAATGCTTCGATGCCTTCCTTGAGAGGTGTTGTCATCATGGAGAACTGCTTTAATGAGAACTTCTTCAAGGATATAGTGATCTTCATCATGTCCTTTGTCAACCTTAACTCTGATACCATGTTGAGAAATCAATAGGGCTACAGTTAAGGTGGTTTCTCTTGGACTTGTTGACTGCTTGTGATGTTCTTTTAATTTTCTTGATTATTAGCTTCTTCTTCTCTTATTACTATATTGTTCTTATCATCAAACAACTACCAAAAACATGAAGACCAATAGTACACAAGGACATAAGATGTAGGTTGCTAGCCAAGGCCAAAACCTCTCCTACTGAGGAAAACCCACAAAAATCTCTTCGCTTCTTATAGATTCTTCAAATGACGAATTCCAAGATCTCTAGACGAAGACTAAGACCCTTTCAAGACCAAGTCAAACCTTCTGGAGTATGTGCTTCTTCTTACCAAGTCAAATCTCTTCCAATTGCAGAACTTCGACCCCCAACTCCAGATTTCAACCCTCATTGCAGGTCTGAAATTTTCGCCCCCCTACAACAGATGCAATTTCGCATGTGTTGGAGAATTAGGGCTCCTAAACCTTCCTCCTTCCTTCGCTTGGGCTGCTTCCTCTTCTAAGGTTTATAAGTGACCTAATTGACCTCTCTTCTACCAATTTTGACCCTTCTCTTGCAACTTGAAAACTTCGGCCTTGATGCTGCAAAAACCCTAGCCTTTTTTCGCATGTGTGAGAGTAAAAATCCGAAAGTTCGACTTCTTTCTTCCTTCTAGTCCTTTGCTTGCCTTCTTCTTTCTTGTCCTTCGCTTGCTTGATGTGTGAGTGAGTGATCTTCCAAATGAGGTCAAATGGTCTTCTATATATAACCTTTCTAGGAGGACGAATTGCCCTAATTAGGCCGACTTCTCTGTTGGAATCATGATTTCTGTTGGACCAAAACCCACAGGCATTAGTCTTCGTTACAATTGCCAGAGTTAGGATCCACGAAAGGCAGTTAGTCCAAGTCGCAAAACACACGAGGAGCGCTGAACCCTATGTCCAACAATATCCCCCCCAAAGTGAGTCGAGTGAGTTTTGAACTTGAGACCTGTCGCTTTGATACCACTTGTTGGAATCATGATTGTCGTTAGACCAAAACCCATAGGCATTAGTCTTCGTTACAATTGCCATAGTTAGGATCCACGAGAGGTGGTTAGTCCATGTCACGAAACACACGAGGAGCCCTTAACCTAATGTCCAACATTCTCTACTGCCAGACTGACTTGGTCTTGGAGGGGTAATTTGATACTTTCTGCTCAAAAATAATTCTTTTGACTTGTTATAAGATGCCCAATGGGGTCTTTTATGTTGAAAAATCTATAGGGAAATAGTTTGGATGATTTCTCTTTACTTGATAACTGCATGTGATATCTTTTTACTTTTTCTTACTTATTAGCTTCTTCTCTTATTATTATGTCATTTCTTATCATCAAACAACTACCAAAACAAGAAGAACAATAGTACACAAGAACATAGGGTATAGGCTGCAAGCCAGGGCCAAAACCTCTCCACCTAAGAGGAAAATCTGTAAATCTCTTCTCTTATTTTAGATCCTTCAATTGACGAATTCCAAGACCTCTAGGTCAAGACTAATACCCTTCCAAGTCCATGTCCGACCTTTCTGATGATGTGCTTCCTCTGTCCAAGTCAAACCCAGTCAAATCTCTTCCAGTAGCACAACTTTGACCCCCAGCTTTAGAATTTCGGCCTCTACTGCAGGTCTAAAATTTTTGGCCCCTGCAACTGCTACTGCATCCACACGTGTGAGTGGAATTTAGTCTTCCAACAACTTCGCTTGACTTGCTTCCTTGTCAAGGGCTAGAGAGAGACCTATTAAGCTCTTCTTCCAACAACTTGAGAATTTCTACCTCGAAGCAACAAACCCTAGCCTTTCTTCTTCGCACGTGTGAGAGAGAATTAGCCCAAAAACTTATTCCTTTCGCCCTTCCTCTTCTTTTCTAGCCTTCTTGTGCTTCTCCTTCGCTTGGATGAGGAGAAGTGAATGTGTGTCCTGTTGACCACTACGTGTCAACTACCCATAGCAGTACACCCCCCTTTTTTTTGCAAAAGGGATAGTGCTTGATCTATGTGTTCATGCCGTCCAGCTATCATCATCAGCTTGATCATCATCTTATAATGTAAACCCAGTCTGCATGTGTATAATGTAAATAATCCTAGCAGATCCGTGTCGTGTATGTAATTACCTAGGTAAACCTACTTTTCTAGTGACGATCTACATTCTGGGAGGTTTTTTGTCTCACCGATCCATTCTCAGATGGTCAACAGAGTTTTCCTTCAGCCTTACCCCAAAGCTGAAATGGATTTTGTCACTAGGATCTTAGGGGAGTCCTAGTGTTCTAGATCGAGTCTATGTAAAAGGGATTTGGAAATAATCCTAACTATTTGGTTAGGTTATTTTATTACAAATTGCTTGATCTACTAGATTATATTTTGTGTCGCAGAACTGGGTAGTCTGTGAGGGTCCTTTGCAAACGGGTTTTCCCCCTTGAGATGTAAAAATGTGAAAATCATGATATAAAGTGTCCTGAGGGTTGGAAAAATAATTTATCCCCTCATAGGCTAATTAATTAAATTTTCTAGCCAAAATTAATTAAAATCCTAAGCCAAAAATTTGATTAATTCTAGGTCCTAGGTAAATTTAAATTCTCCAAAGGCAAAATTCGTTGGTCCTTAAAAAATTAAAGTTTAAGAGGTCCAGGGACTAGGGTAAATTAATTATTTTGCTAAATTTTAAGGCCTTGGTCCCTGGGGGTTAAGTCAAAGTCAAAATTTTGAGGAAATTAATTCAAAAATTTAATTTTTGAATTAATTAAAAGGCATTTAATTGAAAATTTCGAATTTCCTCAATAATTTAAAATTTTGACTGATGAGATTAAAAGAATTTTTAATCCTCATCAACAGTCGAGATTGCTTTGACGGGGATCACTCGAACTAGTTGTTGGAGGATTTATCTTTAAATAGGAGGTCATTTTGTCAGTCAGGATCATCTGATCTCTGGATCGTGTACTAAGTGAAAAGCTCTCTTGTAATCTTTTTATGAGCAATAAAGAAAGACTTTGGGGTTAAATTTCTGCTGGTGTTACTCTTCCTGGAAATACTGTAAGATGTGTCATTTTCATGCATATATTTCTTTTTAGCCATTGATGATAGCTTTCTGAAGAGCGATTTGAGTACAGGTATCTTGCTTAGTCGCTGGGGTTTGAATGATAATTTAAGTTTTGAATATAATAACAGATATCTCTATTTATCTGAATTTTATTATCGTTTTCTCGCTCTATGTTGATGGTTAAATTGAGTTTTGCAGGGAATCCTTGATTATTAGATCATTGGGTGTTTGAGGAAGTTCTTGGCTGAATCAGCCAACTCCCGATCCGTGTTTTCTGAAGAGCCCAACTTAATTTGATCCTGGGCTTATCATAAGATATTTTTTATGGGTGATGCATGAAGGGTTTTGAGCTCAATACCTCCTCTAAAATTCAAAAAGTTTAATTTTTCTGTGTTAAATCGATAGATCTGGCTGCTGAGAGCCTCAAATTATCAGATTTGGGAGCAGCGTTGGATTCACACTCCCTAGATTTGATAGATCTGCCATTCATGTACATAGATCTGTAATTATTTTCAGTTTTCTAACTTGGGTTTTATGGGTTTTAGTTTTTTGGGTCATTGTATATATCGTTTGGGTGTTTTTTGTTGTCCTATAGTTGCGGATTTGGAGCTGAAAGCTGTGCAGAGTCCAAATCTAGGCCCTGGAGGGTAAGATCTAGATTTCTAGGGTCCATCAACATTATCTTTGCGGGGAATATTATTCAGCCCTTGCAGTCCATGGGTTTTATTTTTTTTTATTTTTTAATCTGGAAATAATTTCTCAAGGGTTCCAAATTTTTTTTTTTAGATCTGGGGTTTTCTTGAGTTTCAGGGTTAAATTTGAGGGAAGTTTACTCAAAATTTTAATTAAGATTGCTGAAATTTTTGTAGAGATTCTAGTGGATTTAAAGAAGTTCTGGGCCACCATTTTGCAAATTGATTGGCTGCCTGGTTTTAGGGTTTACTATGCATTTTTTAATTTTTTTAGCAATCCTTGCCGCCTCAGTCTGCTGCAAAATCCGCGGTCAGATCATCTCCTCATCACCCGCAAGCTGCCATACCTGTATGCGTTCTACCCCATCAACCCTCTTCTCCATCCTTTTGCTGCCTTCTACGTGCAACTCTCCCTACTCCGTCGTTTCTGCTCCCTCTCTATGCTGCATTTTCCCTTCTCTATTTGCTGCTCCACTACTGCTCTCTTCTACGCCGCCACAGCCTACGTCTTCAACTCATCTCCTCGCAGACTTGCTTCATTTCCTAGCTGTTTTACTCGCTGCTCATCGCTCAAACGTTAACTCATAGCTCCCTCGACCTTCATTCTCGTGGCTCCATATGCTAACTCTCCCTCCGTCCAGCTATCCTCCAACTCCTCACGTGGTCCTTCAAGCCGAAGAACCCTTGCTCTGCCTATCCTCGCTGTCTGCTGGCCTGCGTTCTCCATACCCACGTCTCCCTTCGTCGTCACCTTCTCCTCCGTAAACCTGCAACTGCACAAAACAAGAAAACATTCGATTTTGTTTTATTTTGTATATGTGTTAGGTTAGATATTTTGACTTATTTCATTTGTTTTATTTTTTATGTATGTTAGATGTATGCTAGCGCATGTGTACTTTTAATTAATTTTTTACTTAAGTTCGATTTTTTTTAATTTTATTTTTGTTTTGGTTTTAAGTTGATATTTCTCTCATTCGATTTTTTAATTTAAGTTGTATATACATTAGTTCAGATTCTAATACTTTTTTTTATAGTCTTTGGGTTAGTTAGATTTATTTTGTTTTAAATTCGATTGCTGTTCTGATTTTTTTAATTTGATTTCATTTGACCTTTTGCATTTTTCATTTTTGATTTTAAAAAATCTAAAAACATTTAAAAAATATAAAATCTAGAAACATTTAAAAAATAAAGAAAATAAAAGAATCTAAAACATTTAAATTTATTTTAAAACATTTAAAAAATATAAAGTTTCAAGAATCTAAAAAATTAAAAAAACTTAAAAAAAAACTAACCTTTTGACATTTCATTTTTTTAATTTCTTTTTCCTTTTATTTATTTATTTTAATTTCTAATTTAAAAAAAATTAATTAAAAATCATAAAAATAAAAAATTCTAAAAACTTTAAAAATTCATAATATTTTTGAAAAAACCTAAAAATCCTAAACATTAAAAAATTCTAAAATATTTTAAATTTGTGACTAAGGGATTTCTTAAACATTAAAAATTTTTAATGTGGGCTATGGTCGCTTAACCATTTAAAATTTTTAATGTGGCCTATGGCCCTATATATTTATATTTTATAACCTGTTGATTTGTTTTGCTTCTTTAGTTATTGCCTAAGGAATAATTAAAATTTAAACCTAAAGTTCCTTGGTGTTATTTGGTCATTAAATGCATTTTTATGATTTTCCTATGGTCAAAGTACGATAAATGTTTTAAGTTATATTGACTGTTGGAGAAAATTAATTAATTCTAGATCTTGGTCATTAACGATAATCATCTTAAATCTGGAATATCTTGTGATACAGTTTTGGGCATTTATATTGATTATTCATGATTGTCATTATTCGTCACATATTTGTAAAGTGTTCTAGATAACTTGTTTTACTTTCTGCGGTTAATTTAGCATAAAGGCATTGGTCTATAATTGTTTCGATCTTGTGGTCGTGTCTTGTTTATATTGGCATTTAATCTATTCATCTGAATTAATCGAGATTTATTTAGATTCTTTAGGTTGTCCAACATTAAAATCTCCTAGAGCCCGTGATCCACAGGGTTTCTCATCCATTTACCTTAGGGACTACCCCCTTTGACTTGTCTAGGAGAGAGTCTAAACGGAGTGAGTAAGGATCAAGAGTGACAACCCTTACTCTGAGCGTTGTCGCGGTGCCTAGACACTTTGTGCGACAACATGTCCAAAGGAGGTCGAGTTCCCTCCTTTATATAGGCTTTTAAGGTGGACGTGGCTCCTCAAAATAGGCCGACTTCTTAGTTTCTAGGCCGACTTGGTCTTGGAGGGTATTCCGACACTTTTAATCGCAAAAATAATTCTTTTTACAAGTTACAATGTGCCCGATGGGGTCTTCAACATATGACAATGACTCTTTTGATTTCTTGACCTAGGGCAAACCCTAGAAGCACTAAATGGATGCTTGACCTCTAAAATAAAAGACCTTGAGCATGAAACCCATGCTAAAAAATAACAATAATAATTTTTCTTCCATTTTACAATATACAAGAATCGAAAATACATTCATATTTATGAAGACCAGAACCTAGCTACACATTTTTGAACATTTTACATATGACAATGACTCTTTGACTTCTTGACTCTTATGACAAAACATAGAAGTACTCAATGGGTGCATGACCTAAAATAAATTGACCTTGAGCATGAAACCCATGCTATAAAAGATAATAATTTTTCTTTTCTTTTACAATATACAAGAATCAAGAGTACATTACATATTATGAAGACCGAACTTAGTTACATATTTCAACAAAGCCTTCATTGTATTGATAATATCTGACCATGAAGTAGTAGGGAAGTAAATTGTAATTGCTAAGGTGATAGTGGCATTTGATCCTATTGTTGCCCTTAATTTAGAGTGCTTGGTGGGACTTTGCACTAAGATGCTAGACTTAGCGGTAACATTTGTTGCGTTGTTGCTAGTGAGAAGTTAAGTTTTTCTCCTCGTGATCTGAAGTCTAAGTTTCAATTCTTTTTGAGGAGCATATCTCAAATTCTTGATTAACTTGCTCATCTGGTGACTCCATTGGAAGATCAAAGTCCTAATTCTTCATTAATCTTCAAATATTCCATGCTTGTAGGGTGAAGCAAGCATATTTTAAAGGCATTTAAGATTGACCCTGGCGACTCCACAAATCTATATGCTGAAAATTGCATGGGGTAGAAAATGGCTCATTGGGATTTGCATGAAATGTACCCTACTTTGGATGTTCAAGATGTTCCATGATATCCAAATTGTTTTAATGATTAATCCATATTGCTATAAAAATTGCCACCCCAAATTTGATGTGATTCTTCTTCAGCTATTGATCGTGTTGTGAGATTCTTAAAATACACTTCAGAAATTAATGTGGTTCTTGAAGATGCACTTACGAGATTGAGATTGTCGTTGTTGCATTTGAAGCAAATCAAAGGGAATGAATGAAGTGTTCTTTTGATCCAAACAACATATCTTCTATTGAAGTGTTTATTGAAAAATTTCTCAAGCATTGGGGTCCAAGATTTCAAAGCTATGAAGATATTCTTCAAGTCTTGATCAAGGCCCTCTAAAAGGAAGAGCTTCTTTATCTTTTGCAAAACGAGGAAGAAGAAACTGATGAAGAAATTTTCTTATGATATTGCTATGGTGCAATGATGCATGTTTCCTTTGTGGGATTTTACTTGCATATTGTACTAGAGCACTCCCTTAAAAATATTTATTGGGGCCTTCACACTGTAAGAAATGTAGGAATTTACAGGGTAAGTTCCTTAGATAGAAAACCAAAGGACACCGCTCACAAACAGATCACAGATCAGTACACCAGTATTCTTGACGTGGTTAAAACCCTCACAAAGGGAAACAGTCCACGACCTGAGCCAACACAACCACTTCAGGCAATTTATTAATATAAAAAAAAAGAAAATTTACATAAGCTTCTCTCATGAACAATCACCTAACAAATGACCCTCCATACTCTTTAAATAGAGATCATGGACCAATTGGGTGTTAATCCACAGATCAAGTGTCGATAATACCGAGAAGAGAATGAACCATCAGATCACTTCATGTCTAGAACATATCATGACCATCAGATTGTAAGTTACAAAAAGTACATGCTAAAGAAACATGCTTTACCTAACTATACACTAGACCAAGTTATACTTAATTATTTCCTATGTGTCGGAATATCCTAAAATCCCCCCTCAAGAACAACTTGGCATGGGATTGAAGGATGTACAAAGATGACACAATACGAGAAGGAAGGAGGCAGTAGAGCCAATCCCCCCTTACTGACAACTTCCTGAACTCCAACCATAAATCGAAGTTTAGTAAACTTTGCCTCTATGAGAGCCTTTGTAAAGATGTCTGCAACTTGATCATCGGGTGAACAATATTACACTTCAAGAACATGGTCATGAATGAGCTTTCTGATGAAGTGCATGTGTAGTTCAATGTGTTTGCTGCGCTGATGTTGGACTGGATCTTTGCATAATTGAATGGTACTTTGATTATCACACCAAAGTGTAGTCAGATGTTGCTGCTGAAAACCAAACTCTGACAGGATCTAACGAAGCCACATGGCTTCCTTACTAGCTTCAACAACACCACAATACTCTGCTTCTGCTGAAGAAAGAGAAATAGCACTCTGTTTCTTGCAAGCCCATGTAATAGGTCCGAAACCAAGACTGAAGACATAATCGCAGTAGACTTCCGATCATTCGGGTCACCAGCCCAATCAGAATCAGTGAAACCAACCAATAGAGGAGATGCTTCTGCACTGTAATGAATCCCAAACTGAATTGTACCTTGAACATAATGAAGTATTCTTTTAGCTGCTTTCCAATGACTTTCATGTGGGTTTTGCATAAATCGAGCAACAAGGCCAGCAACAAAGGAAAGGTTAGGACGGGTATGGATCAGATACAAAAGTTTTCCAACAAGATGACAGTATAAGGTGGCATCAACTTCTGGGGAAGTACAAGTGACTGAAAGTTTGGCTCCAGACTGAAAGGGAGAAGGGGCTGGCTTACAGTCTTCCATGTGAAAGTGGTGTAGAAGATCACATGCATACTTGGACTGGGAAAGGGAAATACCTTCTTTGGATTGCAAGACTTGAAGACCAAGAAAATAATGCAAGTGTCCCAAGTCTGTCATTTCAAACTGCTTTTTAAGGCTAGACTTCACATGGTTTATAAGGTTGGGATCACTACTAGTAAGGATAAGATCATCAACATAAAGAACAAGAATGATAAGAGACTTACCCACTTTCTTGGTGTAGACAGTGTTGTGAGAATGACACCTGGAAAAGCCAATATATAAAAGAAAGCTATCCATTTTGGCATACAAGCCCAAGGGGCTTGCTTGAGACCATAAGGGGATTTCTTAAGCCGACATACAAGGCTGGAGTCCGTTTAAAAAAGCTAGGAGGTTGTTCCATATAGATTTCTTCATGCAAGTCCCCATGCAAGAAGGTGGATTTAACATCCATCTGATGGAATTCCCATTTGAAAGAGACAACAAGTGAAATAACAAGGCAGATAGAGTTCATTTTGGCAACAGGGGAGAAGGTTTCAGTATAGTCAATGCCTTCAACTTGTGAAAAACCCTTAGCAACAAGACGAGCTTTATGTTTATCAACTTTTCCATCTGGTCCAAACTCGGTTTTGTAAACCCATTTGCATCTAACAAATTTTCGTCCCTTTGGAAGAGGAACAAGGTCCGCTGTATCATTTGTCAATATTGAATGATATTCTTCATTCATAGCCGTGTCCCAATCTGGATGGCTTGAAGCTTCTGCAAAGGTGTCAGGATCATAATTCGCTGAAGCTTGAGCCATTAAAGAAGAGGCTCTATCAAACTGAGAACGTGTACGACGCTGATCCGTAGGATCACCTGCAATAGCACTCGCTGCATCCCGAGTAGCACGGACCCATTTTAGAAGTTGAGGAGCTAAAGGAGGATTCTGAGAAGGTGGGGGAGGATTGTCATCCTTGCTGTCATCATCTGAAGAAGAAACATTTTCAGAAGTAGAAGGGATAGAGAGAGGTGGCACATCCGCCGAACAAGGCTCGTAGGCCGATATATTTTTAGCAAACTGTACATCTCTTCTAATGATAACTTTTTTGGATTTAGGTTGAAGAAGTCTATATTCTTTGACATCTTCAGAATATCTAACAAAAATACATTTTTCACTCTTGGGTTCTAAGGCTATATGTTTCTCATCTGGAATATGGGCCCATGATTCACTTCCAAAAACACGAAAGTGACTTACACCTAGTTTAATT
Source organism: Pinus taeda (assembly GCA_000404065.3). NCBI lineage: Eukaryota > Viridiplantae > Streptophyta > Pinopsida > Pinales > Pinaceae > Pinus > Pinus taeda. The sequence goes on from APFE030741562.1 coordinate 319,925, forward strand.
GAGCTCCATGCTTTTTCTGGAGTGATATTCTTTAAAACCTTAGTAGGAGTGCGATGTACTATTGGTTATGCCCAAAAATTAAGACTAAATCCTTTAGATTGAAGCATACAATTAGCCATTTCTTTTAAGGTGCGATTCTTCTTTTCAGCTACACCATTTTGCTGTGGAGTATATGGAACAGTATGTTGCAATTGAATTCCATGCTCAGTGCAAAAGTTGATGAATTTGTTGTTAACACATTCTTTGCCATTATCAGATCTTAGCTTAAGAATTTGATGTCCAGATTGTTTCTCAACGAAGACCTTAAAGGCCAAGAACATGTTAAAGACTTCACTCTTGAGTTTTAAGAAGTATACCCAAGTGCGTCTGGAGAAATCATCAATGAAAGTTAAGAAATACTTGTAGCCAGAGAATGAAACAACTGGAAGTGGACCACATAAATCACTATGCACAAGCTGTAAAGGGGCTGAGGCGTGCCAAGAGACACGTTTTTCAAAATTATCCTGATGATGTTTTTCGAGTACACATCCAAAACAAACACCATCTTTGCAAGATACCGTAGGAAGATCTGACACCATATTTTCTTTACATAGATTTTGAAGGGAGCGATAGTTTAAGTGACCAAATCGCTCATGCCAAAGTTTGCTCACTTCATCATTATGAACAACAAATAACGAGGGAAGAGTTGATGACCTAAAGTTGTTAAACTTATACAAACTTGTAGAATCATTAGTAATGCTAGTAGCTAAAATCTGTCTAGGATCTCTTAGGTCCTTAATTACAACATCATGAAGTGAAAATTCAATGGTTTTACCTTCACCTGAATGAGTTATCTGATATACAGATAGAAAGTTTCAGGATAAGGTAGGAACACATAATACATCATTAAATTGACCATTGTCTAGATGAATAGTTCTAGTCCCTACAACGCTAAGAGATCTATCATCACCAACATATATATTTTTGGTGTTACAATCATTTAAAGAAGAAAACATGGCTTTGTTTTTGACCATGTGATAGGAAGCTCCAGAATCAATGAGCCATTCATGAGAATGAGAAGAAGAAGATACATTTAGTGCATAACCAGACCGAGATGCTTGACAACCACATGCAAAAAGTGTTATTCCTGAAGATGAAGTTGAGGTTGAAGAGTGCTCCAAATGGATGTTATGCTCTTCATTGCTGCTTCCAAGGCTTCCTTCTTTTTAAAGCATTTGGATTCTAAGTGGCCATCACGATTACAAAAGTTGTAATGTCTATCAGTCTTTTGCCCTTTGTTTTTAGTTGCCTTATCATTTTGTTGAGTTGATTTTTCATTTTGAGACTGAGATGGCTTAGGATCTTTATTTGGTTTAGGACCATTCTTTTTAGGATGTTGCTTCTTAGGATTCTTTGAAATTGGTTGCTGCTGGGTTGCTAAGGCTTTCTTAGAAGAGTTTCCAAGATTAAGAAGACCAAGATGTAAAAGTTTCTCTTGTTCTCTTATCAAAGAATCACAAAAGACATCAAAAGAAGGGGGCTTGTAGTCTTGTCCTTGAGAAATAAAGGATTCTCTAGTAGAATGGAAGGTGGAAACAAACACAGAGTAGGCTGGTCCTAACTTAGTAAGAATGGAATAGATAAGGGTCTTGAACTTGGACCAAAAATCTTCAATGGAATAAAAATTATCGAGGTCGAATGTAAGCGACTCATTTTCGAGTTGATGGGCTCTAATTTCATTTTTAATTCCAAAAACTTTATTGAGTTGTTTCATTGCTTCATCGTGGGTATCAATTTCTGCGATATGGAATCTAAGGTCTGGAGAAATAAACATCCCTATCAACCCACATGCTTGATCTTGCTTATTTTCCCATTTGGCTTGCGTATCTTCATCTTTAGGTTTAGACTCTTGGCCTGAGGCTATTCTATAAAGACCTTTACTTCTAAGTAAATCCATAATGTAGGATAGCCATTGGAAGTAGTTGGTGCTGTCAAGAATAATTAGGCATGAACTTTCCATTTTAAAAGAAACTGAAGTTGTAGATGTTGAAACTAAGTGTTCCATCGGAAAGATCTCGAAAAATTAGGTCGATTAAAAAAAAAGGCTCTGAAAAAAGCTTTCAAATGAAGAAGTTATGGCTTTTTGAATAAAAGTTGTTGAAGATGCTGACGAACCACGTGAATGTTGGGAAGTGAATGATAATGTTATATATATAAAAAAAAAATTCTCCCATTTCGAAACTTAATCTAATTAGCTCACTTTAAATAAAAAGATTACTTTATGTGACCCACTTTTATAAATAAGTGAAAATCACTTTTACAATGGTACTTTATGAACTATCCACTAAATTGTAACTTCAATAAAAGATAAAGTGACTTTAGAATTATAAGTGACTCACTTTTTATAATGGGTGAGAACACTTTTACATAAAGTAAC